>JAWNNO010002895.1:0-15430 GCA_035044985.1 Lordiphosa fenestrarum
TAACATTTAAAGAATCTTTGCCAAAAATCGAAGTTAAAACTATGAGCAAATTTGGTAAGCAATTTGATAAGTTCCGCGAGGTACTGACGAAGATTTTTTTTGCGATTTTGATTTCATTTTTATCAGCATTTTGAAGTAAAAATTCGACTTTCGCTAAAGATTTTCGGTCATTTTGATTTTTTAAAATGGTAAAAACTTCAACATCAAAAAAAAACTGTTCGTCATTAAATGTTTATGTGTAGAAATTGCGCAACAAGTTTCTAAAGGATCAGTCAAGTAGATTTTGAGCTCTGATGCTCAGCAACTTCCAAAATGAGAAAATCAATTTAAAATGTTTCATCCTCATACATTTTAAGCATGAGGACGGTCGCTTGAAAGGCTGTATCTTCGTTAGTTTTGCTCCGATTTAAAAATGTAAAAAAAAAATTAAGAACATAAAATTTAAAAAAAAAGATAAAAGTTTTAAAAAAATTAAGAACATGCCACCCCAACAAAACTATGCTTAACTTAAACCCACATTAATATATCTACAGTAGTAAGAGCCCACCACTTGGCTACAGGCCTTCCAACTATACTACAAAATATAGAATACGTATAAATTTATCGCTGCTTTGACCAAATGGGCTGAGATGTCGGTGTCAGTGACTCCTGCAGATCGACGTCCAGAGTTCAAGTCCCAGTTTAGAAAGTGAAACAAACATTTCAAATGGTGTTTCAAAATCAATCCCCACATAGTGTAAGTTGGAAGTGTGAGGTGTTGTTTGTTTATTTGGTTCGTGGTTGCTGGCTTGCCACCGCGCGGCACTATCAATTTCCTTTTTTTAATTTTTTCTAGGTAATAAGTGTCCTAAATCTAGACCAAAATTAACTATTTGAATGATTCTTATTTAAATCTTTATTTATAAAGGGTGATTTGTAAGCAACTTTCTCTTTGGCAACACTGTTTCGGAAGCTCAGCTGTTTTTGTGCCACGTGTTACTGTCAAACAACTTCAGTTTGGTCTATAATATAGCCATGAATCGACTTACAAACTAACAACGCTTGCAGATTATATAATTTTATTATCAACAAGAAAGAGAGACGGTCAAGCCCGACTACAACATACTCTCTACCAAGAAACAGTCTTTTGATCATAACTCGAAAACCGTTCATCCGATCTTCTCCATTCCGTTGGCGGATCGATAAGTTATCCTGATAACTAAATATGTCCGGAAAGACAGATCTATCTCCAAAACTGTGGGAGATATGACGTTTTTTCTAAATTGCGGGGGCGGGAGGGGGCGTGGCCAAAATTGAAAATAAACTTGATCTGCCTGCAGACATAAGAAGCATATGTCCCATACATGTCAAACCTCTATCTCTTACCATCTCTGAGATCTGTGCGTTCATACGGACAGACAGACGGACATGACTCGGCTGTTGATGCTGATCAAGAATATATATACTTTATAGGGTCGGAGATGCTTCCTTCTGGATGTTACATACTTTTGCACAAACTTATAATACTCTATGTACCTACGGTACAGAGTATAAAAATCATGCTCGGCTAAGAAAGTCCAATTATACAAATTTAGAAAATAAAAAAAGGAGAAGCCATTTCCGACCTCATGATATATAATTGATTTGAATAAAAAGCCGAGTAGATATACCAATGTTCGTATGATTCAAAAGGATAGCTTAAATCTGATCAAATATTATAACAAAAACGCTCTAACGAAAGTATTAGTGAGAAAATAAAAAAAAACATTTCAGCTCCAGGCGTCGAACCCACTACCGCCAGCTTCTAACTAATATATTTAGGAATCGAATCTTGGGCAGTTTATTAGTGTATGTTAAAGTGAAAACTTATCAGCATGTGTCAGTAGAAAAAGGCTCGCTCGCCTTTATCATATAAAAGGAAGTTTCTATAAGTTTCGGTTTTATTAAAAGTTTGTAGGTTGGTAAACAGTTAACTTTTACACTTTGACCCAGTGTAAACATAACAAAGTAAATTATTAGCTAAATCAAATATTGTTTCGAAACACACGAGAGGTTTTCGACTAACCAAAAGATGTTTCTGAGAGAGCAGTAGTTGATTTTTGGTTGGAATATGTCTGGGAGAAAGCATCTGCATATAATACAATTTTATATGAATCTTTGAGTGCCTTCATGTTAATATCTATATCAGATCATGCAAATCTTTTGGTACGCTCTCTTATGTAAATGACTTTGAAAATTCCCGACTGGGAGTACATTTATCCAAACTCAAAGACATACATTTTAATTGAATTATCTTATACTTTCCTCTTCCATTTCCCTAAGCTCAATCCCTTGTCCAAGTTGACCCATGCATCTTCATCAATAGAAGTGGATTTCTGCATAAATAAGTCATAAATTAGAAACGAAAAGAAATAAAACATAAAAGAAAAATAACCAAATCAGTGCCCAATCCCGCCGGACTACCACCCCGCCACCACATGCTCAGCATGCAAATTATGTACAAAGCCGAAAGTAGGCTAAGCCTGAAAAATGAATTATGTTTGGGGGTCAGAGTTACATTTGCCTAGTTCATAAAGTCTGCGCTCTGACCAATGTTATGCTTCGTTGCCACAGACACACAAATCTTACCTTTTTCTGTCTCTTCGTTTAAATTAGCTTTCCACCCCCCCTCACAGAGTGGAAAAAAAGCTCAAGTTTGCAATTTACAAGGCGGAACCTTTAAACGTCGAACTTGAACTACTATAAAAATCGTTTGCTAAGGCAAAAACTTTGCAGTCAAATAAACATAAATTGTGGCCGTAATTTTCGGTCAGGTTCATTGGGGAGTTTTCTATCTGATTCTCAACACACATTTGTATGCAAACGGGAGGAGAGGGGACGGCAAAGCACCAGGCACACATTAAGTTTAATTTGTCTAATGCCTTAACCCTTTTTATCGAGTGGGAAAGGAGGCAGAAATTAATGGGCTATAGCAAAATAGTTTCATGATTCGTAATTTGCGTTTAAAAGGGTTACAGAGTTTTAAAAGGCTATTAAAGAAGCAGTTGTGGGCATCATTATCATTTCAGTTAACGATTTGGGATAATTTCCCCACTAACCATTAAATTTATTATTAATGCGCCCTCTCGGGCTTCCAAAAATTGCCGTAGTGGACGGTATTGCACGTCCCCATGGCGGGGTATTGGTTAAAGTTTTCAACTAGCAATAATCGCACCTCAGTAGAACTTCATTGGTTACGATATCGCCTCTGCGCAAAGATAACTTTCGATGGCCAAACTAGAGGCACTCTATACCCGTTCGGTTAAAATCAGTTGGGAATTGTAAGATGGTGTAGGTGAAAAAAATTAGGTACGACAAGCTGTTGCATACTTTTAAGATGATATTTGATGAGCTGATCTAACGATGGGCCTGCTGTGTAGGTAAAGAAAGGGATGGAAGCAAATGCAGTATGCTGCTTTAGGGGTGGTTTGTGATTGCTTGCATTGAAAATATGCATTACTTGACCAACAAGTTTTATTTTTTTTGTATTTGAGGCAGAATATCAGGTAAACGTATAGCAGATGTGGTTGGCACACCTAAATTCAATTTGAAACAATTTGTAATGTCTTTCTTTTTATATTTCATCTGCCAAAAATCAAATCATGGAGGAAGTATATCAAGCTGTGACTTGAATATAGCGTTCTATATATCTATATCGTGTAATCCCATTAATCGAGAATAAACAGTCTTTAAAATTTCAGTAATTTGTGAGAGAAACATTTGAACACAATTGATAGGACCCCAAACATACCGAGTGAGTAGCTAAAAATCTTGTTGTTTAAGATGCGAGTCGAAAACTATATTTTTAAACGACTTTTAAGTTGAAACAGCAAGAGTAAAGTTGTAAGATTGATGTGGATAAATAGATAAGATAGATGTTACCTTTTTAGTTATTTACCAAAAATATCTAACAATTTTAAAAGATAAAATGCTATTGGATATAAATCTAACAATTTTAAATTAATGTTCCTTTTTTTTAGCCATTTCGCGTCGTTTGAGTCGTCGTGCAAATTAATGCCAAATATAGGACTTCCTCTGAATGAATGATGCATTAGGGCATATTCATTAGAAGCTTCAGTTTTCGAGTGATTTTGTAGTGGAAGCCAAGCTCCCCTTTGGCGGGCTTATAGCAAACTTTATCAATGGTTATGGTTCGGAAATATAATGCACAAGGTTTTTGGACAAAGGTTTTGGTTTGAGCCTGAGATCGGCCCAAATGCAGAGTTGCAAGCCGGCTCTGAGCCCGAACCAAATCGAAACCGAACCGCTTATTCCACCTGATAAACCGAACCGCAATCCAAGCAGGAGGCCTTCGAAACTGCTAAGCCCAGCCGCCAATCACAAAGCAAAAGTGTTCGGTTCGGCTCAGTTCAGGAAATAAAATATGCAAAATGTGGGAATTACAATATTTTTCAAAAAAGGCTGCTTGGTTTCCAGAACGCAAAAAAAAAATTTTACATGTCGAACATCACATGAATTGAAACACTCTTAAAACGTTTTGAAATCTGAATGCTGTAATGGTACTGTGACTAAATACATTTTTATGTCAACTGGAATCGAACCGACGACAACTCTTCTATCGAATTTGTACTTAGCTATGCCGAGTTGATGTAACCTTTTACATTGTACGTATCCTACAATTTCCCATCAAGCTCTTCATATACCATCACCTTGGAACTTGCCCATTGATTAAAGAGATCATTCCATTTCCTCTACGATGCTCTCAATATTTTGTTGTGCTTCTTCACTTTAATTCATCTTTGGAAAGCATATACATTGAGTATAGAAATCCATCAAAAACCAAGATTATAGTCTGGAAACCGAGACGAAACGGTAATGAAAATGCACAAAGCAGGAAAAATCTCAACCCAAAATTAAAGTCTTAAATTATGCTCGCTTATGCTCGAATTTAAGATAAAACAATCTCACTTTCAGTACGAAAAAGCACGGACAAAAAAAAATTTCTTTGAAATATTTTTTTTTATTTACATTTTACTAATTTTTCCTGATTCTGTCATTTTTTTTTAAATTTCAACATTGAAACTACACGTGGAAGATTACCCGTCTAGCTTACCCGCTGAACTATCAGCCAAATGCTAGACGCAGAGGCGAAATTGAGTATATTCTCTCAGCCCGATGTTAGAGATGCTGAAACCGTTCCCTCGAAACGGTCAGGTTGCTTGTATATAAGGTCTGATTCGGTTTAGTGGTTCACCCAGCTTTCGAACCTGCTGTTCGGTTCATTGCATGGTTTCGGTTCGGTTCAGTGGCTCACTCTTAATTTATTATAAATTTGATGGAGACCTGTTTTTCTTTCTATATAAGGGTTTCAAAAATATATAGCTTTAAAATCTTTTTAAAATTGTCGCATATATATGAAGTCACCTAGTCGGGCGCGGTCCATGAGGATTACAGTCCGAGAATAGTGCAGTATTCGTTTGGATTGGATTAAGGTCAAAAACTACCACAGAAAATTGAGAAAGTCATTCCCAACAGGTTATGGAGCAGGAAGAGGGTATACTCATCTAAATTAATAAACAACTTCCATAAAGGAATGCAGTTTGATGAAAGGTGTATTAAGAGCTCTGTGGAAAATTTCATTAGATGTGCCGGTTACCATGTCTTCGCTTAAAGCGGACTTCTTTCATTTAACTGAAGGTAACATAAACTTTTTCTTAGGGTAAGGATTATTCTTCAATTTCGGTTTGCGGTGGGGTTAATCAGCTGTCATAAGCGGTTCGGTTTGGTTCGGTTCACAACCGGTTTGCATCCCTGAAAAAATGTTTAGCTAAAGCTGCACAGAGAACTTTACGGAGGGTTGACAAGCAAGTTGAGATATGATAAATCTAGATTTAAAGGTTTTCAATCTCATTTAAAGTTTCTTACACCTTAATTTAAGATTGCAATCTTCTCGAAAAAGAGAATTTTCATCTAGGTTATAGATTGTTTTTTTTCCCCAGTGTTGTACTAGTTTTTTCTTAATTAAGACAACCCAAACGAGTAATGCCCTGTTTTTGATGTGATATTATTATTAGCCTGAATATCCGACTTTATAAGGTTCTACAAATGTTTCAAATGTTTTCAATTCAAAAACATAATATTTTTAAAAATTGAAAATAGAAACAATCCTCAATAAACTGTGAGAACCAGTCCTTATTTCTAATCGGTTTGCAGTCCTGTTTAAATGTAAATATAATATTTTTATTCATAAAGACGAAAATTAAAGTTAAAACTCTCTTACTGGCTTTAAAGTGTCCAAAACTTTAAAATATTTGATTCCGATGGTCATCTATTAATGCTATCGATTGCTCTAATGATACTTTCCAGCAGATTCTAAGACTCTACAGCTTAATATCGCCCAGATATTACAAAATGTTTAGGTAGTAAGCGAAATTGTATACTATTTTTGTTCAAATGAACTAAAACTTTAGGTTCGAAACAAGATGAGGTGTTTTTGCATACTTGGTTCTGTTTCAGACCCGGTTCAAGGTTCAGCTCACTATGTAAAATAGTAGAAATTCCGGGTTGCAGCCGGCTTGCAGATCTGGGTGTCAGTAATGAGCCCTCTCCAAGCGTTCTGTCAGTGCTGTGGCCCACTGAAACGATGAGTGCCTTTACACAGATAAAGCTGGTGAAGGCTGGATATGTTCTACATATTGCTGCTGATGATATTAAGTGTTCATTTTAGCATGAGGTTTGCTTAAGAGTTTTTGTGCTTTTTGTTGTGGACTAAATAGTGTTTTAATGCTGTGTTAAATTCTTTTTGTTATTTTGGCTATTATAGTACATGTGAACAATTAGGATTTTATTGGGCTGTAAAGAAAGTTTATAGAGTTTTCATATTTGCTTTAATTTCACAAGGATTGGCTTGCTGTTTGGTAAAGTGTGTATGGCCACATCCACAGAAGGGTTCACCTAGCACCAAACCAATTAAAAGTACTTAAAAATAGCATGTTTCAAAATTTTGAAGGGAGCACTATTCAATTGAACTATTGTAAGCTTATCCTTCATATATTCATAGTCCATACCGAGATTTTCGAATGCTAAGACGGGCAAACCTTGTTTATCACATTATTATCGTTCTGTTGCACCTTTTTTAAATTTTTTTTTATTGAATTTTGCTTTCTAAGATCATTCTATGGGTATTTCAAAGATTACACATTAAACACGCTTAACTTTCACTAAGAATCATCTGTTGAACGAAGCAATTACACTTCACTTGTATTTATAGTTTCTTATTGCTTCTCTCTCGCATCATTAACCATTATCAACATCAAGTTCAAGTGTTGATTAAAATTCCCATTGCTTTCGTGCCACATTGTAATGAAATTAATGAAAAATTCAGAGAGGTTCCTTGAGCTCTCTGTTGCCTACTCTAAAATGCTAAATAGCCACTTTTGCGGCAAAGTCACGACAAACTTTTTTATATATTTTTTTCTTGCCTCTACTTCGTCATCTGGCTCGGTCTTTGTCATAAAAAATTGAACAAGTTCTGTGGACAGAGTCAAGAGTGTCAAGAGGGCCCGCCACCCTCAGGACAATGCCGGAAATCCGTTTCATGACAAATGCGTCACATTGTCCTGGAGCCCAGAAGAGTGTTAAAGAGAGAACTAAGCCGGCTATGAAATTCCGTCAATGACAGCACGTGACTTGCTTCCCGAGAGCTAGAGAGAACCCGACATTGACATTGCCGAGCGAAGCGCCTGCGCAAGGACTCCCAACTCTGGACTCCCGTCTACGTGCCGGCATAACTTTGGCATTTTAATGAGAAATCCATATTTATGTTGTTTGTTTTGCAAAAAAAAAACAAAAACAACAAAAAGTTTTTTGTGCAAAAAGGTTCCAGCAGGCACCCAGGCAGCATATGCGCGGAAAAGTGAAATTATTTTGGGCAAGGAAAAGGCAGGCAGCAGAAACAGCTGAAAGCTGCTTGAAGCGAATTCGTGTAGCGGCATTTTGTAATCATTTTTAATGGTATGCGGCGGCGGCAACACCGTCTGGGGTGGCATATGGCCGTAATATCCAAGTATTAGAGGTAAATGATACTTGAACATTAGAAAACTGTTAACATTTTCATTAAGGTTTGGTAATACAAAAACAAGCGACTTACTGTTTACTCAAGATAACGGCTTTGAGAAGCAACTAAACGACTTCATTTAATGTAAACATACGTATCTGCCTCTATTCCACTTAAGACCTGTAAAAACCATTCAGTATCATTCGTAGTGATTATTGGATTAAAGAGCCGGTATGTGGTGAGGGGTTTATTATAAGTGAACGAGCAAAAAGGAGTTCTAATCACTTAAGGGATTAGAAAACATGTTCTTAATCTGCTGCTTCGTTACTATGGCTGCGTTCCAACCCAAAATTTAGAAATTCGCCTTAAGGGCAATGCACCCTATATTTTAGAAAAATTAAGAAAATATAAACTATTAGCTATAAAATGGCCGTCTTCAGCAGAAGGATTGATCGCTGAGCAGGTATCAGAACAAAATTATAAATCGAATACTTTCTGCTGAACGAAGACTTTGAAAGACAATCTTTTAAAAGCGGCGCCGACATTAATGACGCTCCGTGCCAACATTTAAATTGCATAATAGTGCACAAAATGAACCAAGATATGTATATCGGTATCGAAAAACCTATCGATATACAATTACAGCTTTCTCGATACAAGCTCCTCCATCATGATACGTCAAATTGTCTATCATGATACCGTATCACTGGAGTTCAGCAGAAAGATCAGGAAAGAGTATGATTGATCAGGGAGCAAGTTCTTCTGCTGAATTATCCTAAAGAAAAACGTTTTTAGATTTAAAACGAGAGCGTAAGTTAAAGTCGGCCCTGCCCGACTTCGAAATACCCGTTACTCAGCTCAGCTCGGATAAGTATGCAACATTTTTTTAACTCGGCCATTTATTATCTGATCCTTTTGAAAATTTGTGAGATTGTAGATATTGGCCACATAGACTAGCTGAGCTCGATATCTTAAAAATTGTGGGAGTTATTCAATATTTTTTATTTGGGGGGCGGGAGGGGGCGTGGCCAAAATTTGAAACAAACTTGATCTGCCTACAGACAATACTAGCTTACGTATAAAATTTGGTTGCTCTAGCTCTTCTAGTCTCTGAGATCTGAGGTGTTCATACAGACGGACGGACGGACGGACGGACAGACGGACATGGCTATATCGACTCGGCTGTTGATGCTGATGAAGAATATATATACTTTATGATATCGGAGATGCTTCCTTCTGCCTGTTACATACATTTGCACGACTTTACATGTCCTCTTTTTACTCTACGAGTAACGGGTATAAAAAACTATATATATTTTCCATCTAGAGACAGAAGAGGAAGAATACACTGACACGCTGATATCGCCAATGTTTTTTAATTGAAGGGCCAATTCGCCCTTAATTTAAGAAATGTTTTAGGAAAACATCTATAAAAATTACAAAAAATTAAAGAAATATTCATCAGAACTTCTAAGCTTAAGATATTATTTTGGTCGTGTATTTTGGTTCAAAGTACAAGACCGAAGTTCAAGAAAAAACAACACTTGTACCTAATAAATAAAAATTCGTACTAAAAGTGGCATAAAACATAAACATCGTGTCCAAAGACAAATCTTGACCAAATGTTTTTAAAAATATCAAATAATTATTTAAAATAAATATGAATATTAATACTTTTACGGGGGTTTCTAGAACTCATGGCATCTCCGGTAAACCAACATTCTTGTCATCTACACCACCTAGCGTGACGTCGATGGTCGTCTGCGTTGCGATGTCGTCTACGTATGCGCAGTACCCGAGGTCCTAAGTTTTTTTTAATTGCTAAAAGAATTTTAGGTAATTTTTACCTTAACTTTAAGACCTAAAGGTCTTAAGGCCTAAAGGTCTTAAGGCCTTAGGAATTTTATGTCCTTAAATTTAGGACCCCATGGCCTTGGCGTCTTTTTTAGGTACTATTTCTTAAATTTGCTGGCCATTTTTTGGCTTTTTAGATATATTATTTTTTTGGGTGTACTTCTTTGTTGTTCCCTTCAGTTCGGTTCCGACATGAATCATAGCTGAATCAGCCCTGAAATGGAAGGGCTGGTCATGAATTCAGGCCTGCCCTTATATGAGTTTCAGCCATGAATTTAACATAGGCATATCCTACTACGTCATGACCTCTGCTGATTTTAGGCATGATTTCAGGGCTGAACTCATGGGTGAGTTTCATGGGAAGTACTAAAACATGCCTGAATTCAGGCATGAAATTCAGCCATTCCTACCTTTCAGGTCTGAATCAGCCCTGAAAAATTCAGGGTTGTTATTAAAGAAACTATTTAGGTATCTTTCTCTTTGAACAAATAAATCTAATGTTAAATTTTCCATTCTAACTGAATCTGTTTATTTGAGGTCGTATCGCTAACAAAATTAACTGCATCTTCTTTCCTCTACAAGACCAGACATGGTACAAATCACACAAGTAACTTCTTTCATTGTAACAAAAAAAAGCGTAGCTCAAACTCTGATGACATTTATGATGTGAGATTTGGCGCAGATATTTGTGTTACAGTGTTACCAACCGCAAACTTTACTTCTCGGGTACTTCAGTGTACAATATTCCACTCACTCCAACACTTCATCTTCAGTCGCTATAGTCTGTTTTAACTATGCCACGTCCGCGTCCTGTCACAATGGAGTCATAACGTTATCATTTCGACCACAAAAAAAAAGGAACAACAAGAATCCATAAAAATAGCGGCTTAAATAGCAAACCAGCATGTCTAGCATTTTTCCTTTGGGGTGTGTGTTCCACATCCATCCGCATAACCCAACCAAAAAGCTGTCCACTTCACACATTTTGGGTCTGGCGCTTTTTGCCACTCCAACTTCACTCTGGAGCAAAAATTTTTATGCTTTTATTGTGCAAATAAAAACACGCGGAAACTACTTAATCAAGTTTCATTTCACAGACCCGAGCTGATGGCAGGCAGGCGGAAGCGACGTTTTGTATGCAACCAAAAAGGCAAAAAATTACAGCAGCAGCAACAAACACAACAAGAACAACAACGAAGCAACAGCCAGTGGAGACTTTGTGGAAAATGTTTTTGTTTTTGTAGGAGATAAACTCTGGGCGCGGGAACACCAAAAGCTGAGACAACATGCAAACCAAAACAAATCGAGGACGAGATGGGTGGCATATGAGCGGCAAATTGGCTTAATAATACTCTGACGGGAAATTTCTGATTAATTTTATATTTTATCGCATTAAGCTGGGAGCATTTAAGGAGTTCACTTAGGATAATGTTGGCCTAAAATTTAGGGATCGGGATCTCGGATACTTTTTAGAGGTTTAGTTGTAAGAGATGACCAAGTGTTTAAAATCTAATGATACCAAAAGCTAAACAGTGGCTTAGAAGGTGCATTATTATCTTCAGCACTTCTCATTCTAAGCGGTCTTACTTTAATCACATTATGTAATGTTTATAAAATTGGAAAACAGGAGTGAAAATATAAGAGTAGAATTAGTAACTAGTATTATCTAGACAAGTGGCAACAATCGTGAGAGATAATGCAGCGCAATGAGTTACCATTACAATTCCCCGTTCATTCTAAGCCAAGTTTATAACAAAACATTTTAATATATTTAGTTTTTCACAAATTTTTAATAAACTAAAACTGATGTGGGTCGTGTAGAGCATGTGCAATATGCAGCTAAAAGAGTAAGAGCGATCTTACTGGATCATGATTTTAGTTTGGGATTAAACTAGGCTTGCATTTTTTGCCTCCAATATACCTGTAAAATTGAATTGATAAGAGCACACCCGATGATTCGAAATAAGTTTCCTAAAGCAATTCAAACCACCAACTCTTTCTTGGGTTCCAGGTGTCATTTTTGAAAGACAAGCCCTTATGCCCTTATAATAAGTAGAACAGCAATTTCTTTAAAAACCTCACTCCCCAAATCAGTTTTCCCACTGGAGTATTGGATGGTATGTTTTTAATAAAATTTGCAGAAATTTTAAATATTTTATTTTCCGATTCATGCATCTGCGGAGTGAGAACGTATGATTATCAAAGCTTGAAATCTTATTTGATACCAAATAACGTTGATATGCTCTTATTTACTATTAGGAACCAATTTCTGGAGAAGTAATTTTGTTCTATTATTAGTTAAACAACTCAAATATGAAGAGAACCTCAACTATGCTAGTATTTCGTGAAGTGATATAATTCAAGTTAAATAATTTGTATCATTATGTTTGCATTGCTATTCCTTTAAGGGCCGATTTATGATCTTCTATTCAGCTCCTGTTATTTGATTGATTGTGTGACATGTAGTTTCATGTAAAGGTTTAAAAGTATGCCCAAAGTATTTATTATGGGCAAGTTATTAAACGATTTTAATCGATGACTTCAAGGATTTTGGGCCCATGTTTTAGCTTATGCTTTATACAAGTTTATATAGAAATAGACTTAAGAACGACATAAGCTATGAGGGAGTTGTCTCGATTTGGGTTGGGATGGGATTATTTAAAATATAATTTAATGTTCAGGTCTGTATCCAGCAACCCGGATTTTTAATTCGTCACAAGCCGAGAGCCCTGGCAGCTAGCGCTCCTCCAAATTTGTAATAGTTTAAGAATATTATTGTTAACTTTCTCCTTAATAAAAAAAAATTCGTCACAATACTTTATATAGTGTTTCTATTTATATAAAATAATATGACGAAATAAAAACGTACGAAAAATGATTCTACAATAATGTTAAGATCTTAATTTGTGAATCATTCAATACGCTTTGGAGTCGAGGATTTTAAAAAACT
Organism: Lordiphosa fenestrarum; assembly: GCA_035044985.1. Taxonomy (NCBI): domain Eukaryota; kingdom Metazoa; phylum Arthropoda; class Insecta; order Diptera; family Drosophilidae; genus Lordiphosa; species Lordiphosa fenestrarum. The sequence continues at coordinate 12,840 of JAWNNO010002895.1, forward strand.
GAGTCTAATGTGGGGGGGGGGGGGGATTGTAATGGTAATCCGTAATATTTTTATAGATTTTTACATTAAACTTTCCTGACGATTGTAAGACTTAGTCTTCCAGAACCATCAGGATAACAGTAGAAGTCGCTAGGAAATAGGTCAAATTTTTTCATTTTTATTATTTATGAAACACGTTCAGCTTTAATACCTTAAGAGGTTCGGTTCAAAGTTCGGTTTCCAGTAAAATGAATGTCGGAATTTCGGATTGGATCCGGGTCGATCCAAAAACGGTTTGCAGCCCTGTTGCAGACAAAAATGATTTCTTTACTAAGACTACACAAGTTTACGAAAACACATCAGCTTTTGCACCAGAGAAGATAGCAATTGTTCCTAGTAAATGCAAATAAATATTCAGTTTTCCCCCAGAAAGTCACTTTCATAAGAAATTTACATGACGCTTTGTTGAACGAGGATTGTTCACACTTTTAGATTTTGTGGCTACATTAAATAACCTATTCAAGCCAAATTTGTTTTTATTTATACTTAAACTGAGTTGAACAATGATTACGAAAAACCATTTCCAATGTTTTTTGGTGTTTCTTAAGATACAATTACTTTGATTGAAATGAAATATTTGAATTTTTTGAGAAATTTAACTATTTACATAAGTTTAACAAATTTTTAAAATTTATTTTCCAATTATTTACATTGTGCTGTTACTTTTACTACGTCTACACTTTTTTGATATCATAGAGCTTCTAGAAGTTATGGTCCAAAAGATTCAGGAAAATCCTTCCTAGTCTTGTTTTTAGAAAAGTTTTGTCTTTGTAAAGCATCTTTTTAGATACTTCCAGAAAAATTTTCCAAATAACAGTTTAATATTAAGATTAAGACGAATTCCCACAACTTAATATCATATTTTGAGTTCTGTTATTTATTTACCATTTGTTCAAGTGAAAAAATTTGCCACAATATGTAAGCCAGCATTTTATGTTTAACCCAAGATCTACAGATCTTAAGGCAAGTGAAGGATTTATTTCAAAAACAATTAGAATTCCAGTACAACTAGGAACTAAAAGAATAAAAGTGCTTTCGATTCACACTTTGTACATCCTAATTGGTTTCTTACTTGTTTATGTTGTTAATCAAATAGCAAACGCATTTGGCATTGTAGCCAAGCTACCCCTTTAAATTCATTTGGACTCGCTTCGGCAGAGTATGGCATTTTCCCGAAAGAATGTTTCGTTCTTGGCTCCAAGTTGTGCTTAAAATTTATGACAGCAATTAGCGGATACAGCAGGCGTGCTTCGCTCAGGGGGTTGGCTCAAGGTTACCCTCCAAAAAAATGCCATAATAGACACAAAAACTCTTCAATTAATTTGTTGAACTTCAAGCACCAAAAACAAACAGGCAACAAAACGTGGCACATCAATCAAGACGCCGGCTTGGACTCAGACTTGGACTTTCAGGGTTGTGGGGGCAGTGTGAAAAATCGCGAGATAGAGCCACGCCCATTTCCGGTCGCGTGCCAGTCTGCGTGGCCGGTGGCAGCTCGTAAATTTAAGTCTTATTTTTAATTACCGCACTCAAGTTGAAAATTTAAGTGAAGCACTTACCTGAATCGTTTCCGTGGCGGAATATTTCCGATTGTAGTCAACATGATGAAGGTTCGGCATTTTGCTCACTGATAATGACAAGGATAAGGCTAGTTAACACGTGTCCTGGCAATGGGGGAATTCAGCATCAAGATATGTCACTTTATGACGCATTTGTGTTAATTTTTGTTGTCCTCGCTTCGACGGGTTTCATTTTGTTGATGTTGTATTTTTGGTTCTGCAAAAAAAAGTTAGAAAAGTGTAAATTACTTTCACTGGCTTCTGCTTGCCCTTCCACCGCCTTCCCCCTCAGGCATTTGTTTACTGATGTCGATATTGTTAATACGCCACGTGTTTCACAGCAGGGGTGTGTGGTAAGTACATGGAAGTGTGTGAGAAAGAGAGATGGCATTACGGGCGGTTGGGCTTACGGATTTATTGCCAAGTTTACGCTACGTGCTTTGACTAAATTTATAAGCCAAATACGAAACGCACAAAGAAATACACATAATGGCCCAAGGCTGATGGGCAAACCATGCAGCGCAAGAAATTAGAAACGTTAGACAAAAGAATTCGATAAAAGTGCAAAAATATTGGCAAACATAAGTGGAACTAGATTTCTATCCGAAACTGTACCATCTTGAATTGAAGACTCCCAGGCATGTGTCTTTTCCACATGCAGGTACACTTGGAAAAATGACTAATAGAGTTCTAGTGCGATCTGTTTGGAACTTATATGGTTTGGTACTTAACATTTTCACAAAGTGTTGTCGTGTCGATTTTGGTTCTGGCTTGTTCCCCAGGTTCTAACAGAACTGATTGGATTCAGTGAAATCTTTTTTACAGAACCCATCAGGTTTCCGTCTATTTATCTTTACGCACATTCCAATAAATGGTGATTTTAAAACTTCTCCAGTAATCATTCAACCTAATCTCAGGGTTACTGCACAGAAAAAAATATATTGGAATGGAAATACATATTTCGATATCCTTTTCTTATTATTATTATTTATT
>JAWNNO010002898.1:0-11234 GCA_035044985.1 Lordiphosa fenestrarum
CCCACATGCTGCTATCGCTTTCTTGCACATACATTCTGGCTTTCGACCTTACAAAATACCTAGATCTGGTGCGAAAATAGGTAAATTGGCAAAACTGGTTAGCAGACTCCAGTAGAAGCAGAGACATGATGCAATAATATTAGGTGGTCTCGTCGGCAAAAAGTAGTCCGTTAACAATGCCAACAATAACAACAAGCGAAAAAAACGAACGCGTCGGCAGCAGAGAGTGCCAGTGCGGGAGAAAATGAGAGAGCGCCTATAATTTGCTGCATACATGAAAGTTAATACATACACATATACACGCACGCACTGAGTGAGCTCACACACAAACGCTGCTGACTTTGCAAAGTCAAAATCGTAGCCAAAAAATCTGTCGCAAAGACAATCGTTTTCTGGATTTACCCCCCAGTCGACCGTCCGTAAAAGAGCTTCGCTCTAAAAATCATTTGACAAGATTTCACAATCAGGTATTGAGGATTTTAACCAAGTCTCTGAAAATGCAACTATGTCAAATTCAAAAGATGCACTGTTCAAAAATAACGTGTGGATAAAAGGCCCCTAACGTTTTGATAGGCAATAAGAGGACACGGACGGAACTAGTTTTTTGAAACCCTAGTAGACGCTACACGTGAGGATGAACTAAATGAGGGCACGTGGACTGGCATCGGCCTCATTGGTTTTTTTTTTGTCTTAACTCATGCACAATCATATCTGGCAACCAGAATGCTGGGTCACATATGATTGGAAATGATTCAGACGGAACACTTAACTTAAACGAAGCTATATCACGGGGTTTTGCAAAACTAAACTTTGAAATGGAAACACTTGCTGAGCATTTGCTCGCAATGTATGCTGCAATTGACTCGCAAGTAGTTTCCGGAGACAACGTAGACACACATACTTGCTTACGCGGTGCAATAACGGAAAGTAGAGGAGGTTGAGGAGGAATCGGAACAGAGACGGAAACACTGCCCACAGGTTCAGGCGACGCTATTGGGGACTGCTCGAATCTACGGACAGAAGAAGGATTATCTGAAAGATTTCCAACAGCTTGATTGGGGGAGGGGAAAGGAGACAAATCAAGCATATTGCCTGGTGAGACAGACAATGAAATTGTTGGCGACCTTTCGATACTATTAAGGGAAAATTGGTTCGAGTTGCCAGACACGGGTGGTGGCACATCTAAAAATTGAGGCTCCAACCGAAGCGGGGGTGGTGACTCGAACTTATACTCACTAAGCATCTCGGAACTGGCGAGAAACTCGCTTGCGAGATGCTTAGTTAGTTTGTGCATTTTTTCGAATTTATTTGTCACGTCGATGAACATCCGCGAGAAATTTAATAGTTTTTTAGCGCACAAAGGGCATGACCAATTCAAAGCACCACAATCCTTTTTAGGCGAGTAAACTTTGTCCAGATCACGTCCACTTAGCCAAGCACATTTAATATGCATACTATTGTCCAGCAGGCAACCAGCAGGTAACAAACCGAAGTTGTTCCGACTCACTTGCATTCTTAAATGTGCAGGCCTTTTTGCAGCACGACATAATGCACCAAATTTATCAGAGTGTCTCAAAACTAAAGGGAAAGCGGAGCAAAGCGCCTATCAAGAAATCAAAAATAAAACAAAAGCAAATCACCCACAGAGCGCAGTTCGATAGCGAGCGCTCTTAGCTTTGAGAGCGGAGCAACAACAAAGCTGAGTGGGAGTTAAGCACAAAAAGTAAAAGAATAAGCACAAGCGAACGCACACACAAACCTGTGTAAAGGGGAGAGCTGCTAAGCAAGCAAAACAAAACCACCAACAAAATACACAGCACAGACGCCTCAATATTAAAATTTTGATAATTTAACGATGTGAAGATGCACAACTGAAATGTAAAGCACAAACCGATAGTGGGCAATACTAATAAAATTGTTTATGTTAAATTTGCGGAATAATAGGCGCGTTAAAAGACAATTAATTATTTGTTGCGGAGCACAATAAAAACACGTCAAACACTCATAAGAGTCTCTCTCTCTCTCGGCACACACGCAGCACCACTAGGCGTAACTCACCCTTTCTGCAGAAGCTGTAGGTATGAAAAAGGAGGAAACGGCAAAACACCTCCTCTGCCATTGCCCCGCCCTGAGTAGATGGAGACATAGGACACAAGATCAACCTCTTCTATACAATCTCTCCACACAATGGTTCAGTACCGAGGACCCCCCTCATCAACAGAAAATGGCGCGGTGGGAAGATATCCCCACTTCGTGTGGCCAGCGGTCACACCTCTGTCCAGTTCGGGCGGGGTCACCAATGAAAAGGAAACACCCAAGCGAAACAAGGAGGGCATTCGATCGGTGACCGTACCCTAGAAGAGAGGAACAAGATTGCGTGGGCCGAGCAAAAGCTTAAGGAAGACCGAAAACATTTTGCCGAGAACATTTTGCAAGCCACCTCCGCAAAATACGCCAACAAAATGCAGGAGAGCTTGGCCATCAAGCGGCAGTGCTCAACTGAACAAGCGACGGCGAAGACCCCTGCCAGCAAAAGGCCAAAGACCGCAGGAACAGGCACAAGCCGTTCCCAAAAAGAACAGTCAGCCCAAGGAGTCAGCTTGCGACCTAGCACAGTGGCATCTCACCGTAGCTCTCGTCGACAGAATGTAGATGTAGAGTGGACGCAAGTGGAGGAGACAGAAGCGCAACCTGTATCGTTTGTCGAAGCTGGCTGGCTGAATGGAGTAAAAATCCTAACATGTAAGGTCCTCCAGATCAACAAGGTGGCCGAGGATTTGCTCTACCCAAGATTCGGGACGATGGCATGGATAGTATGTAGCGTGCACCTACGTCTCAAGAAACGCCACCCCGAGGACACTAATGAGCACACATTGGAGACTGGAGAGGTGGAGAAAGACATCGGCATCAACACGATGGTCGAAAAAACCAGTATCCTCGACATTACGGAGGCTGTACAGTCTGCGGAGGAAGACGAGGATTGCGACACAACCTTGCAGGCTGACCCATGAGCATGTTTTAACCTTGGAACAATTGCCTACCGATGTGGCTTTATTACAGGAACCTTGGGTACTGCCGGGAAACAAGGTCCCCGGGCTAAAGTCACATAACGACAACACCTTCTACCCCACCGCAGAATATGGGCAAGAAAGGACGTTCTGGTAAGAAAGGGTATCTATACGTATCTAATGGCAAATTACAGCATGGTCGACCTCACTGTTGTGACCATGGAGGGTGGCAGGGTCGAGCCAATACTCATGGCGTCCTGCAACATGCCGCATGAGCGAGAGGCACCACCGGCTGAACTGGGAAGACTGACGGCGGAGGCAAACAACAAGAAGCAACCCCTCATCATCGGAACGGATGCCAACGCACGCCATACTGTTTGGGGCAACCCGGACATCAACGACTGAGGTGAGTCTCTCTTATATTTTATTATACAAACCAGTCTAAGTGTAGACAACGTTGGAGACGTACCCACATATGTCGGACCAACCTCGGCCAACGTCCTAGACTTAACAATGACCTTAGGGAAAAAGCCGATGGGCGATCGACTCGTTAGCTGTGGCCTGGAGGACCGCACGTGCTCTGTTCCTATCAAAAGCCGGGAAATGCAGCCAAAAGATTACAGGCCCGTTAGCATTCCTGCATAAAACAATGGAAAAACTACTGGGCCTCCACATAAGAGAAGGCATGAACCAGACCTTGGAGAACAACCAACACGCATACAGAAATGTCCTGGAGAGCAGGGTAGCACTAGATTCCCTTAGCATCTCCAGAAAGGTGCAAATCTAGTGGACTTCCAGTCACCGGTCATCGATGGAAACGAAATGGCAGACAGTCTTGCAAAAGCCGGAGTTGTACTTGGCCAAGAAAAAACACTAAACATACCTACTTATATGGTAGGATGAGATAGCAGAGAAAAAAACAGAGGTAAGGTGGGAAATCACAACCGGATGCAGAATCTCTAAAATTATGTGCAAGACAAGAGATAAACAACTTACGCACTATCTGCTACAGCTCCAAAGAAGAGACTGTAGACTGCTCAAAGGCATACTAACGGGACACTGCCTAGCAGCCGCTCATGCGATAAAGCTAGGCATAACGACAGAGGACACCTGCAGGAAATGCATGGAACCTGGAGTCGCAGAATCTCAAGAACACCTCATTTTCAGCTATCCAGCATTTGCCACGATAAGATTAAAACTTCTGCACACGGATCGCTTTATTGGAAGAAGCGGCCAAGAGGCCCCCCAAACAATTATTGGCATTCGCCATGACGTCAAAGATTCTCCTAGATTTCTAAGGCAAATAAACCCAAGCAATCGCCAGCCTCATTAGTCTATGTGTGACCCCAACTGGGGTCAACCGGACCTACCTTCCTTCCTATTAACATTCTTAAAAACCCTTGCTTGGAAGAAAAAAATTGATTAAATTATGCTCCTTAGAAAAGATAATTGGTCTATTTTTAGCAAACATCGCATGTGCTGATCTTTATTACAGTCCGTTTTCCGTCTTAGTGTGTTTGTGGTTATCGCTTTGGGCAATAATACCTGTAAGAAATGCATTCCGATCGATTTTAGTTAAATAGGCGTCGAAATGGGAGACTGTTCAAGCAGCACGAGCACAAGCGCAAGTGCTTCGCTCTAAATTTTTTTTTCAGTTGGATTTCACTGAGACCAGCACGTTACCGCAACTGTAAGTCTGCTGAAACAAAAACAAGGCACGCGTAGAAGTTTTCCACCTATTGTCTCTTTACACCGCACACTGGGCCAGCAGGCCGAAATTTTGGCCAAAAGTCCCACTTTTTTGATTGGGATTCTGGAAAAAACGACAGTCGGAAATGATTAAGAATACTTAAAGCTATTTTATGGCAAAATTTTGAACCTTTTCACCAAATAGTTTTTGAATGGCAGCCGTTCAAAGTTGACTTTTCGTAAAATTGATGGAAAAAATAAAAAAAATATGGTTAAAGCTTGGAAAGCACCAGCTGCCAGAACTTGATTTTATATCTTCGTCTTTGGACTAGATTGCAATAAAACAAGAAAGAAAGTCGGTCAAGCCCGACTATAACATACTCTGTACCAAGAAATTTTGTCTTTTGATCATAACTCGAAAACCGTTCATCCGATCTTCTTCATTCCTTTGGCGGATCGATAAGTTATTCTAATAACTAAATATGTCCAGAAGGAACAAGCCATCTATCTTCAAAACTGTGGGAGATATGGCGTTTTTTCTAAATTGCGGGGGCGGCAGGGGGCGTGGCCAAAATTGAAAATAAACTTGATCTGCCTGCAGACATAAGAAGCATATGTCCCATACACGTCAAACCTCTATCTCTTAGCATCTCTGAGATCTGTGCGTTCATACGGACAGACAGACGGACAGACGGACAGACACACATGGCTATATCGACTCGGCTGTTGATGCTGATCAAGAATATATATACTTTATGGGGTCGGAGATGCTTCCTTCTGGATGTTACATACTTTTGCACAAACTTATAATACTCTATGTACCTACGGTACAGAGTATAAAAATAAAAGGAAGATTTTTTCGAATTCGTTTTCACAAAAATTATTAAACATATTGAATTTTGTAGGTTTTTTTACATTTGTCAACTTTGAGTTAAGAGTGCCCTGGGGTACCCCTCGCAATTCACTGGCAACATGGCTTATTACTTTCTTTGAATATTATACTATAGCTGGAGGTCTGCGCTTTTGCGCGGTTTTGCCTTGTAGTTCATTAAATTAAATTTTAAACCGTATTCCCATTTAACATCGAGCGAGTTTTACAAGATTTATGTGTTCAGCCCAAGAGTATGACGATGTCGATGTCGAATCAATTGAACCGCCAAGAATAAATTTCAAATGAGAACGTAAATTAAAGTAGATCCTACCCGAAAGCGTAAAATAACATACAGAAATGGCTTATCAGTCAATCAGTATTTTTTTGACGTGGCCGCGTTGTGCTTTTAGAGTGGTTGCATTTTATATAAACATTTGTAAAACGTTTGTGACGCTAAGCACGCGGTCAATATGGATGCCGATATAAAATGTTCATACATGGTTGCATTAGCCGATACCAAAATATTTCGATAGTATGTCATTAGCGTGTACTTTTCAATTGGCTTTCGAACTTAGAGGCGAGCACACGCAAGCGGACAATGAATATGACAGACTTCAAAAAAAAGATTTTATGAAATTATTCACTGAGAATAACGGTAATGTTGGTTTATTAGCAAATTCTATAGTCTTACAGGCAGGAATTTAGTTTAGCCAAACTTCATGAGTTTCGGCAAAGCTTTCTTTTGATATTCTCCCAGACCGCAATTTAGTAAAATACTGAGACTTTAATTTATGTTGATTTACGACAATCTTTGTCAGTTTCAGAAATTCCTGCCGGTAAGACTATAGAATTTGCTAATTTTTTTTTGCTCTTTAAAGCAATGAATTTATTTTAATGTTTTTGGTTTTGGTTAGCGACGTAAGTACACACCCTTACGTCATTTGATCAATTCGTTACGTCACAAAAAAGGCCTAACGCGTCATTGCTAAAAACCAATTAGTGCTGGCACTTTTACGCTGTGTCTTTGGTGTGCCTGTTTTTAGCCGTTTTATAGCCAGATTCTCGTAAAAGCTTACAAAAATTTTCGTTTGTTTCCCTTTGCTTTTCTTTCAAGTGTCGTAGTCTGTATATTGATAAAAAGTAGTTTATCTATCTTTTTATTATAATATACTAAACGAAACAGTTTTAAAAGCAGCGGAAGCGATGGGAAATTGTGTAACATGGGAGTCTGGCGGTTCAAATGGCTGATAACACAATCACTAATCACAATTCCATATATTATTTTTTATTTTATATATATTATATTATTTATATTATATTATATATTATATATATTACATCATAATATATTATATTATATTATATGATATACTATATTATATTATATTAAATTATATTATTTTATATTATATTATATTATTTTATTTCACTCCAAAATTTTTAAAAGATGAGTAACAACACCAACTCACTGTTAAAAGGTGCGGTACCGAAGGCCGCAAATAATGCAATCGCCAAGCCACTGCACGCGGCTGGGAGCAGCACGTCATCTGCTACAAACAGTGGAAAGTCCTCTGCTGACTCTGGGAAGAAATTCCCCAGCCAGCAACCAGCAGCTGGGGCCTCGACCCATGGGACAGCAAAGGGCTCAAAGATAGTTTGTAGCAGGGCCGTGGTGTATACCGGACCCGACCCAACCAAGGTCGGAACCGCGGATCAGGGCAAGGCGTATAGAATCCTAAAGCGTCTGGCAACCAACCCAATCGGGAAGGACTAGACGTCGAAGGAGGACTATGCTAAGGTCCAGGAAGACATTGCCTGGGCGAGGGAAGTTCTTCCGAACTTCTCCATGGACATGACCCCTCCCTGGCAGCAACCAACTGCGGGAAGCGACCAGCCTGCAAAGGTGAACCCACCAAATAAGCCAACTACTACGAAGAGGGATCGGTCCATGGATGAGCAGCAACCGCCCCTCTTCGGGTCTCCTTTGCCGAGATGGCAAAAAATAAAAAGATTGTGGGCGTTCTGGACGACAATAACCCACACGGCACAATACCCAAGTACCACTGGAAATGGATTGAGGCAGCTACAAGCCGTGTTGCCCTGGATGTGCTTCTGGAAAACCCAGGGGCACCTCCCAGCTGTTACGGCTTGGGATGGTTCCAGGGCAATATTCGGCTGGTAGCGTGTGAGGACGAGAGATCGGTGGTTCTCTACAAGTCCGCCATTTCGAAGGTGTGTGAAGTATAACCTGGAGCGAAGCTGAGAGTTGTGGACGCCAAGGACATACCATCTTGTCCAAGGGCCAGGGCCTGGTTACCCGTACACCCTGCGGAACCAGAAAAAATACTACAACTCATGAAAGTCATGAATCCTGGGGTACCCACCAGTAACTGGAAGGTTATCAAAGTGGAACGCTCAACCAGAGCAACCACTATGGTCATCTTCCAGGTTGATGACGAAACGGCCGAGCATTTAACCAAATGCGATGGAATCCTATGGGTTCCAAAAGGTGTTCATGAACGTGTCCAAGACCGACACATCAGAGCTCGTAAGCTTAGCTGCAAGCAATGATGTGGAGGAGTAGGACCGTAGTGATGATGAGATGGAAGTAGAGCGCACTCCTCAACAAGAGGAACGGTCTGGCTACATCTCAGGTGGTTCAGACTATGGACCAGCCTTCGGGCGCCTATACACCGAGCAGGAGCTTCTCCAACCGGAGGATGCCGATGCCACGTTGACGGAGGAGAGATTCTCTGACAATGGATACGGGTGCTGACAAATAAACCTGCACCACTCTAAAGCAGCAACCGCTGCACTTCTACTTCGTCTATCCCCGGGCGAAGTAGATATTGTGATTGTCCAAGAGCCATGGATTTCTGGTGACAGAATCAATGACTTGAGGACACCAAAATATAACCTTTTCCACACCAAGGGTAAGGGAAAAATCAGAACATGTATTTTAACCAAAAAACATCTTAACACACTTCTACTTCCTCAGTTCAGTGATGGAGACATCAGCACAGTCAGCCTGGATCTGGGGAGTTAGACCATCAGGCTGGCCTCTTTTTATATGGCTCATGACACCGAGAGCCCTCCACCACCTTTATTCCGGGACCTAACCGGATACAGCACACAAACCAACACAAGCCTCATCTTAGGAGGCGATGCCAACTCACACCACACACTATGGGGCAGCACAGATATCAACGAGCGCGGTGAGTCACTGTACAATTACCTTTTACAGATAAATCTGCATATCGCTAATAAAGGAAACGACCCTACCTTTATTATAAAAAATCGAAAGGAGGTCTTGGATATTACCCTTATCTCCGAAGACCTCTGTGATCAGTTGGTTTCATGAAAGGTGCTGCCAGAGCACTCCTTCTCTGATCACAGATACATAGAAGTCCTTCTAACATACAAGTGTCCTTCACCCAAAAAGATACAGAACCCGAAAAAGACAAACTGGGCAGTACACAACAAACTTCTCTCACAAAAACTTGAACCGTCCCCACTATATACACCTAGGACGGGGAAACAGATAGACGATCTTATCGATACGCTCACCAACGCGTATGCGGTCTCTTTTAATAAGGCTTGCCCCCCTAGGAAAATAAAATCCACCTTTAAACCACCCTTGTGGTCTGCAGAGCTTGACAAGCTCCGGAAAGAGTGCAGACATGCATTCAACGTAGCCAAATACGCTTGGGAGTTATATAAACAAAGGCTAAACTCCTACAAGAAAGCTATCAGGAAGGCTAAACGCTTCTCCTGGGCCAACTATTGTAGTAATATAGAACTCACTTCTGACGCATCTCGGCTCAGAAAGATCCTGGCAAGCTCACCAACACCGCCAGGACTCTTACAAAAAACAGACGGAACCTGGACCGACTCAAGCGAAGAATCTTTAGATCTTCTGCTAAGCATTCACTTTCCTGAGTGCTCCCTTAACCCAACAGCCCAATTTAGGCCAACCGACCTTTCTACAAACCATGTGAACACCATTGTCACTGAGGCCAGAATTAAGTGGGCTATCGATTCTTTCGAACCATTTAAATCGCCTGGCCCAGATATCATATTTCCAGCCCAACTACAACACAGCATTGGGTACACAATGACTTGGCTTTACACAATCTATGAAAGCTGTCTAAAAATCAACTATATCCCCACCAGATGGAGAGAAACTAAAGTGGTATTCATACCGAAAGCTGGCAAAGCTTCACATGTGAAACCAAACGATTATAGGCCAATCAGCCTATCCTCATTTCTATTCAAAACTCTTGAGAGACTTAAAGACGCACACCTGAGACAAATTATAAGTCCCTCTCATCTAGCAAGCACACAACATGCTTACAGCAAGGGTAGGTCCACCGAAACCGCCCTGCACTCTCTGATCTCAAAGATTGAAAGATCTCTTGAAATAAAAGATTATTCTCTAGTAGCATTTCTCGACATTGAGGGTTCCTTTAATAACATCCAACCCAAAAGCCATCACCTCAGCATTAACATATGTGGGAGTGGATGTACCGCTGGTATGATTTATCGACCAATTGCTAACCAGCAGGTCGGTGTATTCCGAGCTTGGCGGCGCATCTGCTCACAGATATGTTATCAGAGGCGCTCCGCAAGGAGGCGTTCTCTCTCCGCTTCTATGGATTGTAGTAGTTAACCGACTGCTGCGGCTCATGGAGGCGGAGGGTCACGTACGCGGACGATATTGCCATTTTTAAATGTGGACTATTTCCACAGACGCTGTGTGACCTCATGCGGAACGCACTGACTACACTTGCTCAGCGGACAATATCTTGCGGCTTGGGCGTAAACCCAGCAAAGACGGAACTAGTGCTTTTCACCAGAAGATACAAAATTCCTGATCTTATCCTCCCAAAAACCAATGTAGTAAGCCTTAAATTTGGAGACAATGCCAAATACTTGGGAGTCATTCTGGATAGGAAACTACTCTGGAATGACAACATAAACGAACGCATAAAAAGGCAACCATCGCCCTTTTCTCGTGCAAAAAGGCCATAGGCCGCAAATGGGGCTTCTCCCCTTCCATAGTACAGTGTCTCTACACAGCCGTGGTCCGCCCCATACTACTCTACGGAGCACTAGTTTGGTGGCCAGCGCTTGAGAAACAATCAGTCCTCAACAATCTGAATAAAGTACAGAGAAGTGCGGAAATCTGTATTAGCGGCGCTCTCCGAACAACACCCACGGAAGCGCTAAATACTATTTTCCACCTACTTCCACTAGACCTTATATCAAAGCAACTGGCTGTAACAACAGCCCTTAGACTAAGAGAATCCGATGCCTGGAACGGGGGTAAGTCGGGACACTCAACAATACTCAATGACCAAACGAGTATACCGTTAAACACTGATTACTGTATACCACAAACGACGTTCGTCAAATCATACGACGTCTGTATTCCAAGCCGATACGAGTGAGAAAACCTACCCCACAGCAGAGCCAATGCCATCAACATCTACACTGATGGCTCTAAGCTTGACGAAAAAGTAGGAGGGGGAGTCTTCTCCACCAACCTAAACTTGAACTTATCGTTCCGCCTTCCCGATCACTGTAGCGTGTACCAAGCGGAGGTGGTGGCCATCCAGGAAGCAGCCATCTACCTCAGCACACTACCAATCAGAGAAGGAAACGTC
>JAWNNO010002902.1:0-11855 GCA_035044985.1 Lordiphosa fenestrarum
ACAGTAGAGTCCATGATTGAGCTGAGAGTCGATGGACATTTTCCGATGATAATTATGCATATGTCGTCGGCATATGCAGTTATCTTGGGTGCTTTCCTGCGAAATTTTGTTAGCAGTTCGTTAACCACAAGGTTCCATAGAAGGGGTGACAGTACTCCGCCTTGAGGCTCTTCTGTACTCTTCTGCAGCTCAGCAGGTTGTAAATCCACGAGTCCAACGCCTTATGAATTGATACAGCTCTTAGGCTGCGCATTATCGCCTCCGTGGAGACGTTGTTGAATGCACCAGATATGTCAAGGAATGCTCCCAAGGCATACTTTTTATGGTACATTGCTTTCTCGATGGTGGCTACTAGGGAGTGTAGCGCTGTTTCCACCGATTTCCCTTTCTTGTATGCGTGTTGGCTGTTCTATAAGGTCAGGTTCATGCCTTCTCTTATGTGGAGATCAAGTAGTGCGGCTCAGATAAGTATGCAACGTTTTTTTAACTTTGCCATTTATTATCTGATCTTTATGAAAATTTGTGAGATTGTTGATATTGGCCACATACTCTACACTGCAAAATCTGAGCTCGATTTCTTATAGGAGATATTCAACTTTTTGTATTGCGGAGGGGGGAGGTGGCGTGGCCCAAATTTGAAACAAACTTGATCTGCGTGCAGACAATACTAGTCTACATTTAAAATTTGGTGGCTCTAGCTCTTCGAGTCTCTGAGATCTAGGTGTTCATACAGACAGACGGACATGGCTATATAGACTCGACTATTGATACTGATAAAGAATACATATACTTTATGGGGTCGGGGATGCTTCCTGCTGCCTGTTACAAACAATTGAACGACTATAGTACACCCTTTTTACTCTTCGAGTAGAGGGTATAAAAATATATCATGAAATTACCGCTGGACCCTTCAAAAAAGCAAGTAAATTGAATTTCGCTAAAAACGTGGGACATGGGACTCTTTTTTTCTTGGATAGAAGAGATGAAACTATCATAATCACTATTTATCCTGCTTATATAGTATGAGCCGTTATAAAGCTTTAATTTTTGAACGTTTTATAACCTTCGTCGATTATTTCGCGAGCTGTTAGTGCTGCGGATGTGAAAAATTAGGAATATTCCTCGATGTGTCAAACTTTAAAGCGGGGATAGTCATTGTTTTTAAAAATTTGGCTCGCTGACTTTACATTGAATGACCCAAATGCATAATCTTAATGTTCTCTGTGTACCTCTAGTGCATAGTTTACTAATAATTCTAGTTCTATATTTTTCACTGCAAATTAGATTAGTTTCCTTTTGAATTGCAAAAAAAAAAAACATGAGTGACCTATTGAATTATTGGAATTGGAATTGATATTTTAGTTTTAAATTTTCTGACCTTTATGAAACTTTGATTTAAATGTGTTTAGTCCCTAATAATGGGCACGGAATTAATTTAGTTGGCAATTATCATGGGTAAGGGCGCGGGTAGCAATCCACCATTAATAGAAAGGGTGGTTCTCTTCTTCAATTCTGCTTCAAGGATTGCCTGATCAATCAATATAATGGATTGAATCCCTTATTCTTCCTTCTATCTTAAATCTGCCTGCTCACTTTTGTCTATTAAACCATATAGTTTACAAGGGTTCAAAAATGCCCATTCTAGTAAGCCTGCCCGCTCACCCTGGATCCACATTTATACAATAAATAAATAGTGCAACAGAACACTTTAAGGTTAAGTAATTACCTGAGAAAGTCAAAGCACTTAACCTGAGATTTTTTTGAACCACAAACTTGTTCGCTATCATAAAAGATTAAAAGAAATGGAATTTAGAGAATTTTAAGATTTTACTGAAACAAAAGTTGTTGCTTACATATTGACTGACTTGTAAGCCGATGCAGTCTTAACAGAGTAACTTCTGCCATGCTATAAGTTTATCATGCTCCATCTATAAATCCAGTACTCAAACTATATTTCCTTCCACTTCCTAAGCATTTGGCTAGTAATTTTCTTAAAGCATACTTGGAAAATGGTTCTTACCTTTTATTCTTTACTGGAACATGACGAAGCTTACTTCCATTTCTTGGCTACTTTGGTTTGCTCCCGTTAAAGTAAAATTTACCAGCTGAAAAAAAATAAATTTATACCGAGTGAACAAGTGAATTGAGTGTAAGTAATGCTCAAAAGACTTCAACTTCCAATGCAAATGTTGATTCTCCCAGTTAGAAATTCAATGCGAATTAAAGCAGTGAGCTTCACCTCTTAGCCGGCTCTTCTTCCACCTGACACACGAAATTCCAGCAACAATGTCCATACGATGGATGTGCGTGTGGATGTGCCCAGGGCCCAAAAATTCTTCTTTAAAGACACAAATTCCCAGTCCTCAAAGACATTGCTTAACTGCCTGGATACGACGCACAGGATGTTAGCAGCAAGCAATTTTTAAAAGCATCTTTGACATACTTTCTCATAGTTTGACAAATTTAAGGCAGGGCCTAATTGAACCCCTTTTTTTTTGCCTAAGCGAGTGGAAGTTATTAGCCCTCCGAACATATTTTTGCCACCTCTTTAAGGTGTGCGTGTGTGTGTGTCTCTCTTTTTTGGTCGCATTTTTGTGTGACTTTGGTATTTATGGTATTTTATGCCTCTAACGAAAGGGCTAATCACTGTAATGGAAAGGGGAAATAGCTGACATTCTAGAGCAAGTGACAGGATCTGGGCTTGTGGTCGTGATGGTATCAAAGGTGGAATAATTGAGACAACAATAAGGATAAAGCAGAGGAAATTCAAGTTTGGTTCTGTTGAAGAAGATTGTATACCCTTGCAGACCCTGTAATCTGCATAAGGGGGGAGCGTCTTTAGCAATGCAATTTGATGGCCAATCTGAATGCAAATTTGGTTAATCTTTTAGATTCTTGGGAAAAACTGTTATTTGTGTCTTAACTTAATTGGGAAAAAATCCCTAAATATGCAATTTATTCGTGTTTTTGGTGTCACTTCCCTTCCCACCAGCAACTATAAATACTCAACACCCTGGGGGCCATACAAACTTCTACCCTCTCCTGTTCCACACCGCACTTAAGCGAACTTTCCTACATAATTGAATATTAATGGGCTATAAACACCTCAGTAAACTATTTCCATTTTTGGTTGGGCCTCGATTCCACTCCTCACTTGGGTGCTTTAAATCATTAACGTTGCGCATACGCCACATGTGCCGTTGAAAATGTACTCCGAGGTTGTGCTTCTTCTAACCAACTAACCATCTAACCACCTAACCACCGCACACGCACACTCGCCCGAACTTCAAATGCTGTGTAAATGTCACAAGCAATAAAAATCCTTCTTGCTGTCGAATCTCTCTCTCACTCTGTGGATTTTGACGAGTTCCATCAGCGGCAAACACACACTTTTCGCTTCCCCCCTTTCCGGCTCACCGCTTCGCCACGCTTTTGGCCTGGCAGCCATTTGCAATTGTCGTAGTTCGCATCTAATTGCGAAAATTTTTGGAAAACTGTCAAATTTCCAGCAATTGCCAAACCACAGGCTTGGGCTGTCCCGGTGCCACGCCCGTTAACTTTATTACGCTTGCGGTTTAAGCGCACAGCACGTAGAATCAAGCGCGGGACTTTTACTTTTTCTCGATGCGTCTCCCTATTCCGGGTTTGGATTTTTATGTGGGGTTTTAGTGCTGCTGCCTTTTAATGGCTGCCGTTTTTACGGCTCTCTCAATTTGGGAATGAAAATAGTTCCCGGCTTTGATTTATGTGCCGCACACTCTTATGGGCATTCAATGTGTCGAAGAGCAAGAAAGCCGGCGGAGCGTTTTCAACCCAGATGTCTCACTTTGCCAGCCAGGGATTTGCATTTACCTTCGCGCCTGTCGTGTCCTGACAAAATGGGAATGGCAGCCATTACAGGGCGAAACTTTGACAGTCTCCTCCTTGGCGCTGCCGGGGCTGGCTTACATTTCATCCGGCGCTAATGATAAGAAAACAATTCCACAACAAGAAAAAAGGAGAGGGCGACTAAAAGTCAAATGCCAGGACACGTCTGGGCGCATAAATATTTTACTAAGCATGAAAATTACAAATTTCAACTGGAGAAAGGCTGCCGCCCGCCTTATGATGTAATTTACATTTAATTAGGGGATTTTGTGCAGCAGCAGCCAGGACGCAAAATTGCAATGTCAGGATGTCGAGGTGTTGCCTTTGCCTCTGCTCGCCTGGTGTTTGCTAAGTGTATTTGCATAGGGCGATGATGGCTTAAAGTCACTCAAAGGATTTGCTAAGGACTGCAGCGGCAGCTTCTGTTTCGTCTCCTGTACAACGCTGCGTATGAGCAACATTTAATTAAGTGACTTGTACACTTTCTTCCTCTTTCTTGCCCGGCTTCTTTTTTCACCCACCCCAGCCATTGCGAGTTTGGCCCGGGGCAGAGGGCAAACGGAGCGGGTCCGCCTGGTTATGAGTGGAAACAGGAAATTAAGTTCTAAGCCGCTTGTCCTAGGGGAGAGCACCTCCTCACCTGATGTTAGTTGCATATGGTTGATGTTGAAAACATAATTGAAGGCATTTGCCTGGAAGCTTAAGTGAATTTATTGTGGCAAATGGGATTAGAAGAGGAGTAGGAGGCGGAGGAACACTCCGAGCTGCCTTTAACCTCGTTAAAAAGGTAATTCCTTAAGTAGAAAGAAAGAGACATGGAAATCGTTAGATTCCCTCAATTATGTGTGTGGGTTTTTTTAGTAGCCGAGAGTCAAGGCTACCATCGTCAATCTATAACTGTATTGAGGTTGTATAGCAAAAGTGATCAATTGCGGCTTATTTCGCACTAAGAATGTCAATATTTTATTGATATATCGATTTTTGTTTGACTAAAGACTATTCCGATATATCAATATTTTTAGAAACGATAAATCAGAAAAAGCTTCATGGAACATGGAAATCAGTGGTGGGCACCAAAATCAAACAGAAGGGCGAAATATTTTTGCCTTTAAATTTCAACTCCTTTCCATCTCTGAGGACCGGGCTTCATCTTCGCTGGAAAGTCATCCTATATCACTGACTACAGGGAATCAACCAAGGGAACCAAATGGTTCAGACCTTGGTTGGAGTACCAAATGCTTTATCGAGGCCGCGCTCTCTGTCAGCTGTTGCCCCACGGAAAACTATTTTTGTATCCAGGCTTATGCCGTCGGCGCCTGATAAGGACGTAAAGCGCTACATCCTATGTAACATTTCCCATCCTAATCCAAATGACATTTACATCACCAAGTTCAATTTTAAGCGGAAGCGAGATATAACTTCTATTAAAATTCTGGTTCTCGAGGAACTTTTTAGTAGGATATTGCAGCCTGACCTTTGGCCTGTACATACCATTGTGCGCGAATTTGAAAACAGGGAACTGAATTTAGTAGACAATGTGCCGCTAGCAACCTCTGCTCCTTCAAACAACTTAGTTATACAGGGTTGTCCATATTCGACGGACCCATCTGGCAACGCCATAACTTTTGACAGAGATGTCAGATCGCTTAATGACATACCGCGTTTGAAGCGTCAGTCCAAGCAGATTTTTACCATGGAACAATACACGCCACGCGAGCGCTCTGAAATAGTTGAAATTTACATTCAACAGAACAAGTCGAATTGTGAAAACTCATTATCATGTCCGATGAAGCCCATTTCACATTGAATGGGACCGTAAATAAGCAAAATTGCCGTATTTACGCCACTGAAAATCCTCAGGAGATTCAAGAAGTGCCTCTTCATGACGAAAAAGTCACAGTTTGGTGCGGCGTTAGTGCGAAAACGGTCATTGGGCCGTTTTTCTTCCAAAATGAAAATGGCCATGCTGTTACCATCAACCAGGAGCGTTATCGCGACATGATGACCAATTTTGTGATGCCAATTATTCGTCGAAAGCGTATGAGGCAGTTCTGCGTTTCAACAAGACGGCGCTCCACCGCACACAAGTCGCATAACAATCGATTTTCTGAAGAAATTGTTTCCGGGCCGTTTGATGTCGAAAAGTGGTGATTTGGACTGGCCACCGCGTTCGCCCGATTTGACGCCGCCTGACTTCTTCTTGTGGGGATATTTGAAGTCAAAGGTTTACGTTAACAAGCCAAGGACCGTAGAAGAGCTCAAGGACAACATTCGTGAAGAAATAGCCGCTATTCCGGCCGAAATGTTGGCGAAAACGATGGAAAATGCTGCAAAAAGGGCACAATACGCCATCAACGCCAGAGGCGGCCATTTGAGAGATATCATATTCAAAAATTGATGTAAACAAATCTACTTGGAACAAATTAAATGATTAAGATTGCCAACCACCAAATTTTTATTTTTTTCTTTGATTTTTTTAAAAAAAACATGGGTCCGTCGAATATGGGCAACCCTGTACATATAATTCATTATCAGAATGTCCGAGGCATGCTCAGCAAGCTTTCCATACTCTATCGAGACAGTACTGTGTTTGATGCCAATCTCATTGCTTATACTGAAACTCGGCTCAATGATTCGATCTCTGATAATGCATTTTTATACTCTGTACCGTGGGTACACAGAGTATTATAAGTTTGTGCAAAAGTATGTAACATCGAGAAGGAATCCTCTCCGACCCTATAAAGTATATATATTCTTGATCAGCATCAACAGCCGAGTCATGTCTGTCATGTCCGTCTTGTCCGTCTGTCCGTCTGTCTTTCTGTATGAACGCACAGATCTCAGAGATGGTAAGAGATAGAGTTTTGACATGTATATGACATATTCTTCTTATGTCTGCAGGCATATTAAGTTTATTATCAATTTTAGCCACGCCCCCTCCCGCCCCCGCAATTTAGAAAAAAACGTCATATCTCCCACAGTTTTGAAGATAGATGGCTTGTTCCTTCTGGACATATTTAGTTAGCAGGATCGGATGAACGGTTTTCGAGTTATGATCAGAAGACTGTTCGCTGCTACTGCAGCATCAAAATGTATGCTGATCGTATAATTTTCTTGGTACAGAGTATGACTTGGCCGACTTTCTTTCTTGTTTTTAAATAACTACATGGTTTACAGGCGTGACCGCCCCAGTCGTCGTGGAGGTGGCGTCCTTATTGCTGTTCGTTCCAAACCTTCCTTCTCAATTACTTCTTTATCACTCTTTTAACATTGAATTTATACCTGTAAAAGCTTCGTGCACTGAAAGTGACTTTGTAGATGGCCCCTCCGTCCTGTAATTTAAGCAAATGAATTCCATCCATAATCATAATGGCCGATTTCTAGATTTAGTATTTGCATGTGACATGTGTGACGTTACAATAGCTCGAACCTTCCCCTTATCAGTCCCAAAATATCTTCATCACCCAACACTTGAACTTTCTATCAATGGCTTAGGCTTCTATTCGAATGTTACTGGTACTCATACTCATCGCCGAAGGCGTTGTTTCCAAAAAGCCAATTATGAAGGGTTGATGGAGTCGTTAACACTCGTGGACTGGTCTTGCCTTGACGGTCTAAATCTTAATGAGGGCTTAGATATTTTTTATAATATACTGTATAACTTATTAGAGAAACATGTTCCAATCTAGATTACTAAATCTTCCAAAACCCCGCCCCGGTTTTCTCGTAGATTGACTTATCTGAGGAATGGAGTAATTAAGTGCTCAGATCCAGGGCAGCTGGTTTTGTTAAAATCGTTGTCAAAGCACTATTGATAAAGGGCAAGCAAAACTATCAAAATGTGTAATGTATATGGAGAATCACTCTGTCTCTTGATATTTATTTATCCAAAATCCGCTAGTACTAAATACATAACTCGAATCGCTTTGGCTTTGCTTCGATGTTTGAAAGTGTTTCTAATTATATCAAGTATTGTATCGAAAGTATTTTTTTTTGTGTTTCCGAGTACGAATCTTAAAAAACCTCACCACTACAATCAAAAACTAGAGCGTAAGTTAAAGTCGACCCTGCCCGACTTCGAAATACCCATTACTAAGGGCAATTAGTGTTTAATAACCTCATGCGGCTCATATACGTATGCAACGTTTTTCTAACTGCCATTTTTAATCCGATCTTTATGAAAAGATTGCAGATATTGGGAATATACAATACAATGAAAAATCTGAGCTCGTTATCTTAAAACATGTTGGAGCTATTCAACTTTTCTTGTTGCGGGACGGGAAGCGGCATGGCAAAAATTCAAGAATCAAGATCAAGAATATATATACTTTATGGGGTCGGAGATGCTTCCTTCTGCCAGTTACATTCATTTGCACAACTTTAGTATACCCTTTTCACTCTTCGAGTAACGGGTATAAAAATAGAGGAAAGTTAACTTCGGCTAGGCCGAAGTTTGTAAATCCTTGCAGCACGTGTTTCTAACTAATTTGAAGAACATTTCCACTGAAAACAAACAAGTGTTTCTCACTAAGACTACTTTTCTGAAGCTACTTTTTTACGACAGCTATACCATCTAGATGTCCGATTTCGACCAAACTTTGTGGGATCATGGGAAAGCATAGCAAACTAAGAAATACAAAGTTTGGAGACGTTTGAATTGAAAACAAAAAAGTTTTTCTTACTAAGATTTGTTTCTTGACCGATCATTCCTATGCCAGCTGTAACCTAAAGTCATACGGTTTTGACAAAACTATTTTCCAAACCTGATTTTTCTATGGCAGCTATATAATATAGATATCCGATTTCGATTTTGAGAAACTAGTTTTGCGACCGATCGTTTCTATGCCAGCTATATGTTATAGTCATCCGATCCGGCCGATTCCGACAAATGAGCAGCGTATTTTTATCAGAAGACTTCGCGCAAAGTTTGGTCGCGATAGCTTTAAAACTGACGGAGGAGATAGCATAGAAACAGAGGGACATGGATACATCTTCTCTGCTCGTCATGCTGATCCAGAATATATATACTTTATGTGGTCGGAAATGCTTCCTTCTATGCGTTTAAAACATCTGGACAATTGCAATATACCCTCTGCAATAAAACTATATTTTCGGGGTTTTCCTTTTTAAGTTTAAGAAAACAAGAAGAATTTTCTTTGAATTAAGAAAAGAAAATAGTTTTAGCTCGAATTCTCAAAACCTATATAACAGTTATGCTATTGGAAGAATCATATAAATCGGCCACTTGCTCTGGTCATTAGTTGTAGTTTCACCACGCACTAAGCAATCTTTCTAGACACAGGGAAAATGACTAATGAAACCCGCCGACTAGAGAACTAGCTCAGAAATCTCGGATTCCATTCAGTTCGATATAGGGCTACCGTATAATCTGAAACAAACTCGCAAGTAGGCTTGTTGATAATATATCAAAATATCAATATATCGATATTTTTTACAAAAAAATAAATATTTATATCTAAATATTTTTTTCCCTGATATATCGCATATCGATATTATTTGGAAATATATTTTTTGATATTGTGGTTGGTCACACTCATGATGCAACTATATAAGGTGAGGCCAAGCCAGTGTGAGTTCTCTGCAAAGTACCTTCACGTTCAGTGCTGCGCGTACTTTTGAAGCGTAAGCTTTTGGCAAAAGTACGCATCACACTGGCTTGGCCTCACCTTTTATAGTTGCATCATGGTCACACTACACTTAGAAATCTAAAAAAGAGAAGATGAGCGCGGCAAAGAGCTTTTACACAAACATAATCGCACATAATGCCACATGCAGCCTTTGTGCAAAAGTAATTAAGTCAAGTGGTAACACCACTAATCTCCTGTCACATTTGAGGAACAAGCACCCGGCGCAAGCGTATTCAACATGTGTTAAGGTAAGAAAAATTGTAATGCCAGAAAGTCTTGAGAATTTTCCCGCGCAATTTTTTGACAGTGTGTGTGTGTGCGCGTCACTAACCCAGTCGGACTTTGCGTCATGTGTTGAGAAAAATCAGTACACCCGGTAGCATGATATTTCACGTAAATAGTCTCTACATGACTTTTTTTGCATGAAATTACCCCTAATATATCATGAAAAACTCACACGTTATTTTCTCAGGTATTTGTAAGGCTAAATGTCTGAAATTTCATTCGAAAACATTAAAAACTCAGGGGTTTGGCAGCGAACGTCTCATGTCTTCCCACCTACGATATACAAAGTAAGTACATCTGGAGTACTAAGAAAGTAAAGAACCCGAAGGCTGATGACGTCACCTAAGCGGAAACGGTTAAAGCCCCTGAGTTTTTCGGCGTTTCCATTGCAAAACGAAGCCGAAGGCTCAGGTTTTGTCATGCATTGTTACGTGAAAAGTAAGCATGAGAAAGTACCTTTTTATTCTTATGCATTTGTATGTGTGTGTACTTTCCGCGAATTTCGGTGCTTTGTAAATAATTTTGGAGGTAAAATCATGTTACCAATATATGAAATTTTTCTAGAAAATTGAACTTTTTATACTCTGTACCGTAGGTACATAGAGTATTATAAGTTTGTGCAAAAGTATGTAACATCCAGAAGGAAGCATCTCCGACCCCATAAAGTATATATATTCTTGATCAGCATCAACAGCCGAGTCGATATAGCCATGTCCGTCTGTCTGTCCGTATGAACGCACAGATCTCAGAGATGGTAAGAGATAGAGGTTTGACATGTATGGGACATATTCTTCTTATGTCTGCAGGAAGATCAAGTTTATTTTCAATTTTGGCCACGCCCCCTCCCGCCCCCACAATTTAGAAAAAACGTCATATCTCCCACAGTTTTGAAGATAGATGACTTGTTCCTTCTGGACATATTTAGATATTAGGATAACTTATCGATCCGCCAAAGAAATGAAGAAGATCGGATGAACGGTTTTCGAGTTATGATCAAAAGACAAATTTTCTTGGTACAGAGTATGTTATAGTCGGGCTTGACCGACTTTCTTTCTTGTTATTCTTATGCATTTGTATGTGTGTGTACTTTCCGCGAATTTCGGTGCTTTGTAAATAATTTTGGAGGTAAATTCATGTTACCAATATATGTAATTTTTCTAGAAAATTGAACTTTTTCATTGTTTAAAAAATGAAATGAAATTTTTTAAGTTTTTTCTTGTATTCTTACTTAAACTATTCAACCTTAAGATCTCTGTTCTTATATGGAAAAGTTAAAAGTTTATTATTTTATTTTTAATTAATAAAAAGCTCAAAATAATTATAATGCATTTAAAGTTAATGTTATTTTGGGGGGTTTAAGATTTTTATACTGAAATATAAAAATATCAAAAATATCAGATATATCGATATATTTTGGTGATAAATATTGCAAAAACCTGATGATATTTTTAAAAAATGATAATCATCGATACGATATTTTTTACATATTTTCACAACCCTACTCGCAAGTGAGATTTACGTGTAGTTCAGTAAAGCAGTAAGTAGTTGTGGTTAATTTTATTTTTATACTCTGTACCGTAGGTACATAGAGTACTATAAGTTTGTGCAAAAGTATGTAACATCCAGAAGGAAGCATCTCTGACCCCATAAAGTATGTATATTCTTGATCAGCATCAACAGCCGAGTCGATATAGCCATGTCCGTCTGTCCGTCCGTCTGTCTGTCCGTATGAACGCACAGATCTCAGAGATGGTAAGAGATAGAGGTTTGACGTGTATGGGACATATGCTTCTTATGTCTGCAGGCAGATCAAGTTTATTTTCAATTTTGGCCACGCCCCCTCCCTCCCCCGCAATTTAGAAAAAACGTCATATCTCCCACAGGTTTGAAGATAGATGGCTTGTTCCTTCTGGACATATTTAGTTATTAGAATAACTTATCGATCCGCCAAAGGAATGAAGAAGATCGGATGAACGGTTTTCGAGTTATGATCAAAAGACAAAATTTCTTGGTACACAGTATGTTATAGTCGGGCTTGACCGACTTTCTTTCTTG
>JAWNNO010002905.1:0-91210 GCA_035044985.1 Lordiphosa fenestrarum
TTATTGTTGGCTGGCCCATCTATCCAGCCGAAGATTTTTATTACGCTCATTCGATTTCCATTTTTTAAGGTTGCCTTATGTGGAGATATCTGTAAAATGTATCGGTGCGTGCGTGTGACGCATCCAGACGAGTACCTGCAGTGCATTCTATGGCGCGAAAATCCTGAAGATGACATCGACATTTACACATTGGATACTGTCACTTACGGAACCAAGCCAGCCGTATTTTTGGCCATTCGCGCGATGCATCAACTAGCTAATGACGAGGAGCATGCATTCCCATTGGCTGCCAAGGTTGTCCGCAGAGATTTTTACGTGGATGATCTAATTTCTGGAGGGGATAGTACCGAAGAGGCTGCTGAAATTCGGAAGCAGGTCAAGGATATGCTGCTCAGAGGACATTTTCCTATTCGGAAGTGGTGCTCAAACGAACCTGCAGCTCTTGAGAGTGAGTCTGAGTCTGATCGAGAGAAATTGATTAAATTTCATGATGGATCGGATATCACTAAAGCTCTTGGTTTAGCTTGGGACCCTAAATCTGACCACTTGCTCTTCAACATTTCGCAAATCGTATCAGAGAGTCGAGGAACCAAAAGAATCATTCTAGCAACTATCGCTAGATTTTACGACCCCCTAGGATTGATAGCGCCCCTCATCACAAGGCTGAAAATATTTCTTCAATCGCTATGGAAGAAGAAGCTGAACTGGGACGAGAGCCTACCACAGTCGTTGCAGTTCTCATGGGATGAACTCACTTCTCAGCTATCATTCGTTTGCAGCCTTAAATTTCCGAGATTCGTCATGATCCCAATGGCTACTTATGAGATCCACGCATTTTGCGACGCATCCATGAACGCGTATGGCGCTTGCTTGTATGTTCGCTCTGAAATTCACGGGACAGTCACATCTCACTTACTTTGTGCAAAATCCAGGGTAGCACCATTAAAAACGCTTACGATCCCAAAACTTGAACTTTCCGCTGCTCTTTTACTATCGGAGCTCATATCCAGCATTGCCAAGAACGTGCAATTCAGCTGCACATACCACTGTTGGTCCGACTCAACTATTGCACTTGCATGGATACGCCAAGCTCCATCTGATTTCAACGTTTTTGTCTCCAACAGGGTTTCCCAGATACAAGAGCGCACTAAGGAAATGACTTGGCATCACGTACCCTCCCAGATGAATCCAGCTGACATTTTATCACGCGGATGTACTCCTCTGGAGCTTCTGGATTCTCATCTCTGGCGTGAGGGACCCGATTTTCTAAAATCTGATCAATCAAAATGGCCGGAACCCATCAACCATTCAGATGAGCTTCCTGAACGTCGGCACAAATCTTTGGTCGCCTGCTCTCATGAAGACCTATCATCCGGATGTAAATTTCTGAATTCCTTTGGAAAGCTTCAGCGCACATTCGCCTACGTTCATCGTTTCGTTATGCTGAAGGATAAGGAGTTGCCTCGTCAGAAGGGTCCTCTCACCGTGGAGGACATTAAAAACGGAACACTTCTCCTTATCAAAAACATCCAAATGGTGCATTTCTCTGCAGATTACAGGACATTAAGCTCAAGCAAGCTACTCTCCAATAAGAGCGAGCTCCGATCGCTGCTTCCCATTCTGGATCCAAAGGGATTGATGCGTGTTGGTGGACGACTCCAAAACGCCGATCTGGATTTCGAGGCCAAGCATCCACTTTTGCTACCTAAACGCCATCCCGTCACATTCGCAATCATCCTATTCTACCATGAAAGGTTTCTGCATGCTGGGTCGCAGAGTCTTCTTGCTGCGCTGCGCCAGAGATTTTGGCCCATCGGGGGACTCAAAGCTATTTCTAGCGTCATCAGCAAATGCATTCGCTGTTTTCGCCTGCGTCCAAAACTTCAAGAGCATGTCATGGCTCCTCTTCCTGCGGCACGAGTGCAGCCAAGCCCCACTTTTTATGTTACTGGAGTTGACTTTTGTGGGCCTTTCTATTTCAAGTCTGAGGTTCGAAATAGGCCACCTGCAAACTGCAACATTTCGATCTTCATTTGTTTTGCTACAAAGGCCACGCATCTTGAACTGGTTGAAGATTTGTCTACGCTGGCATTTATCGCTGCGCTCAAACGTTTCGTTAGCTTAAGGGGAAAGCCTCACACCATATGGTCGGACAATGCTACAAACTTCGTTGGAGCAAAAAATGAGCTTTCCGAACTAAGGCGTCTTTTCTTGAGCGACCCGCAACAAAGCCAGCTAACGGACGAGTGCCTTGCACTTGGCATCAACTGGCGTCACATCCCGCCTCGTTCTCCACATTTTGGAGGATTGTGGGAAGCAGCTGTTAAGGCTGCAAAATACCATTTTTATCGAGTCGTAGGAAATTCCACATTCACATTTCATGAATTACGCACTCTTGTCTGCCAAATCTCTGCCATGTTAAACTCACGGCCGCTTTGTCCCATTACAGAGAACCCAGATGACCTGCAAGTACTCACGCCTGGCCACTTTCTTTGGGGAAAATCTAACGCCACCATCGACGAGCCTGATGTGACACACCTCAGCATAGGCCGCCTCAGCCGCTGGCAGCGCATTTGCCACTTACAGCAAGCCTTCTGGAAGAGCTGGTCCACGAGCTATCTTTCGTCACTGCAGGAGCGTGTTCATCGCACCCCAATCTTCAGCAAAGCGACATGGTGCTTCTGAAGGATGACAACCTGGCTCCCCTCAAATGGTCGCTCGGACGAATCGACACAACAATTGCTGGAGAAGACGGTGTCGTGGGAGTTGTCATCGTTCGAACGCAGAGCGGCTTGGTGAAACGGGCTGTTTCAAAAATAGCTGTTCTGCCTGTAAAGACCAAGACCAAGCACCTTCTCGGTGGCAGTAATTTCAACAACTTTGGGAGAGGTTGATTCGCTGTCTAGCTCGTACAAGACATCTTTGGAATTCGATGACCAATTGCGAATATGAAAACCGCCGGCTGCATGGATACTTCTAACCTGGCTTGCGATCTCAGCTACTTGTTTGTCATTTTCGCCGCTGTAGATGAAGTCGTCCACATAGTGATAATCCTTGACTGCATGTGCTGCAATGGGAAGCTGTTTTTGGAACCTGGCAGCGTTTTTGTCACGGATGAAGTGCGCAATGCATGGTGCGCAATTGATGCCAAATGTAAGCGCCTCCATGACGTATACACTTGGCTGTCGTTCCTGGTCGCTTGGCTCCCACCATAAAAACCTCTGGGCATGCATGTCTGCTGGTCTCACTCTGATCTGGTGGAACATTTCGACGACGTCGCCGCAGATCGCCACTCTTCCCACCCGCAATGAGGTTAAAAGGTCCAGCAATGGGTTCAACAGATCTGGCCCGCTGTGTATGAAGTTGTTTAGGGCATTTCCGCCTGATTGTGCAGCTGCGTCCCACACAAGACGGACCCTTCCCGGTTTGTTTGGGTTGCTGGTAATGAAGGTGGGTAGATACCATACCCGTTTGTTTGGTTCTGCTAGTTCCGCAGGGTTCAGATTGCGGGCATAGTTCTTTTGGACAAGGTTGTCCACTTCCTTCTGAATTTGCTCCCTTAGCTCAGGTTGATTTGAGAACTTTGTCTGTAAGCACATCAGACGACTAAGTGCTCCCTGATAGCTGTCGGGCAGCGCGGTGTCAGCCTCTTTCCAAAGCAGACCGACTTCATACCTGCCATTCTTAAGAACGGCCGTGGATTCGAGAGTAGCTAACGCTTGTGTGTCTTCTACCGATAATATCTTCTTTTCTGGAGTCGCGTCTAAAGAAAACGCCTGCTTGATGGCTTCGTGCAGCTTGGAGTCGTTGTAGCTACAGTCGCACTTGTGCATATTGACATGTCCGCCCGTGGACTCGTGCGGTGTGCAGCTTTGTAGAGTCCAGCCCAGACGCGTTTTTGACGCTATTGGTTGATGCCACGCACCCTCACGTATTTTGAGGGGCACGGCCAGGTGCAAGTTGTTAGCGCCGATGAGGATGGTAGGACGCGCATCAGTATACGAGTCTATAGGTAGCCCCGCCAGATACGGGAACTTCTTTGCGAGCACACGCATGTTGATTGACTGAACAGGTAGATTGAGGCTTTCTACACTGTGTACGTCCTTTAGCAGGAACTTGTTTCCATTGTGAACATTAGCTATGTTCAGTGTGGCCCGTTCTGATGCGTCTTCGATGCGTGTCGTATCGTCGGTCCATCTCAGGCAAAGGGGTTGTCGGACACCTTGTAAGTTTAGCTGCTTGAAGACCTTTTTCTCGATGAGTGTTACGGACGAGCCCTCGTCTAGAAAAGCAAAGGTATTAATTACTTTATTTTCATTATGAATGCGAACTGGAACAATACGAAAATTTGTCTGATCCGCATCTCTGTGGGTATGGATGTGCCCGAGCTCCTGATTCCGTATGACTTCCTTCTTCTGCTCCAGAGACATTGATTTAAACGCCCGGCAGTTTTGTAGTTTGTGCCCCGTCTTACCGCATGAGTAGAACGTCGCCTCCAAGGCGGGTACTTCTCGGTCCGCTGTGTGGTGAATGAATTATGACAAATTAGATAGCGTTCTGCTGCGAACATGCTCCCCCCGTTGGAAGTCGCAGGCTTTCAACCGATGTGGTCTTGACCGGCAGAACAGCTATTTTTGAAACGGGCTATCTAATTTGTCATAATTCATTTCATACTTAAATATCATTTCACTAATTTGTCATAATTCATTTCATACTTAAATATCATTTCAAGGCTGCCACAAACGGCACCACCCCCTCATCCACGAAAAACAGCAACCAACTGTAGTCGCCACGTCGAGCGACTCTTAAGGGCCAACCCTGGCCCCAAACGTGCCCCAGCCGGAGAGCGGGCACATCCATACCCACAGAGATGCGGATCAGACAAATTTTCGTATTGTTCCAGTTCGCATTCGTAATGAAAATAAAGTGAGGGTGCGTGGCATCAACCAATAGCGTCAAAAACGCGTCTGGGCTGGACTCTACAAAGCTGCACACCGCACGAGTCCACGGGCGGACATGTCAATATGCACAAGTGCGACTGTAGCTACAACGACTCCAAGCTGCACGAAGCCATCAAGCAGGCGTTTTCTTTAGACGCGACTCCAGAAAAGAAGATATTATCGGTAGAAGACACACAAGCGTTAGCTACTCTCGAATCCACGGCCGTTCTTAAGAATGGCAGGTATGAAGTCGGTCTGCTTTGGAAAGAGGCTGACACCGCGCTGCCCGACAGCTATCAGGGAGCACTTAGTCGTCTGATGTGCTTACAGACAAAGTTCTCAAATCAACCTGAGCTAAGGGAGCAAATTCAGAAGGAAGTGGACAACCTTGTCCAAAAGAACTATGCCCGCAATCTGAACCCTGCGGAACTAGCAGAACCAAACAAACGGGTATAGTATCTACCTACCTTCATTACCAGCAACCCAAACAAACCGGGAAGGGTCCGTCTTGTGTGGGACGCAGCTGCACAATCAGGCGGAAATGCCCTAAACAACTTCATACACAGCGGGCCAGATCTGTTGAACCCATTGCTGGACCTTTTAACCTCATTGCGGGTGGGAAGAGTGGCGATCTGCGGCGACGTCGTCGAAATGTTCCACCAGATCAGAGTGAGACCAGCAGACATGCATGCCCAGAGGTTTTTATGGTGGGAGCCAAGCGACCACATTTACATTTGGCATCAATTGCGCACCATGCATTGCGCACTTCATCCGTGACAAAAACGCTGCCAGGTTCCAAAAACAGCTTCCCATTGCAGCACATGCAGTCAAGGATTATCACTATGTGGACGACTTCATCTACAGCGGCGAAAATGACAAACAAGTAGCTGAGATCGCAAGCCAGGTTAGAAGTATCCATGCAGCCGGCGGTTTTCATATTCGCAATTGGTCATCGAATTCCAAAGATGTCTTGTACGAGCTAGACAGCGAATCAACCTCTCCCAAAGTTGTTGAAATTACTGCCACCGAGAAGGTGCTTGGCCTGTACTGGATCCCAGAGTCAGATGATTTCAAATTTATTTTAAAATTCGCCCGGTTAAAACGAAATGTTTTCGAAGAGGATACTATACCAACAAAGCGCGAAACTTTGCAAGTACTTATGTCAATGTACGATCCGCTGGGATTCATTTCGTGCTTCACGATAGAGCTTAAAATCCTGCTGCAAGATGTTTGGCGGAGCAAAATCGGCTGGGATGACAACCTGCCGGATCAGCTCTGTCCAAAATGGACGAGATGGAAGCGGTCCCTATCAGCGATTGCTGCTGTTAATATTCCAAGATGCTACTTTAAAACGAACAAAGAGGTGCACGATGTGCAGCTACATACCTTTGTGGACGCCAGCGAGATGGCATATGCAGCCGTGTCCTATCTGCTTATTTTCCAAGGTGGAGAAACCTACCTCAGCCTTGTAGCCGCCAAAGCGAAGGTGGCACCCCTGAACCCGATGTCCATACCAAGGATGGAGCTGCAAGCTGCAGTCATCGGGACCAGGCTGAGCAAGCAGATACTAAGCAATACACGCCTCTCAATAAATTCCAGCTGGTATTGGTCGGATTCTAAGACGGTTTTAAAGTGGCTTCGGATGGATCCAAGAAAGTTCCAGCAATACGTCATGCATCGCGTGGGCGAAATACTGGAATACACCAACATCAACCAATGGAACTGGGTGCCGACACATTTTAACCTTGCAGACTATGCAACGAAACCATCCAGCCCAAATATTGCCGACAAATGGTTTGGAGGACCAAAATTCCTGCTGCTCGATAAATCAGAGTGACCAACCTGCAATGATCTGGGCCCACCAAACAATGCCGAGGTCAGGCATAACGTATTCTTCATTACTGGAGCCAAAAATAAACACGGAATATTTCTCCGACTGGGGAAGGCTCTACAGAGCCATAGCGGTGTATATTCTCTACATCGAAATACTTCGAGCCAAAGTACAAAAGGCGCCGCCACCTAAGGAGGTTTCTTATGAGATGATTCAGTGAGCGCAAAACTTTCTGCTGCGGCGCGCACAGGCATCCGAATTCCGCCCAGAAATCTCCAACCTGGCTCGAGGTAAAAGAATAAAACCCAATTCAAAACTTATTTGTTTGAATATATTCCTAGATAAGGACAAGCTGTTACGAGTCCGAGGGCGAACTGAATATCTATGCAGTCAACAACAACTGGTGCTTCCACACGGGCACCACATAACACGTCTCATAGTGAAGTGGCATCACCAAAGAATGCATCACTCATCACACGAGGCGTGCATAAACAGAATCCGAGGCGTCTATTACATACCGCGCCTGCGAGTTCTGTACAAAGGCATGCGAAGGTCCTGTCAGCGTTGCAAGAACGAGAGTGCCAAACCGGAGGTGCCTCAGATGGCGCCACTACCAGCTGCCAGGCTGGCATCCTATTAACGCCCATTCACCTATGTCGGAATCGACTACTTTGGGCCTCTCTTTGTCACTGTTGGACGACGACGAAAGAAAAGATGGGGCGTCATCTTCACCTGCCTGACCATAAGGGCAGTCCATTTGGAACTGGCGTGTTCTCTGGATACTGCGTCGTGCATAATGAGTATACGCAACTTTATCAACCGGAGAGGAACTCCAAGGGAGATTTTCACTGACAACGGAACCAACTTTATAGCTGCCCAAAAAGTTATCTGCGACGAGCTCCAAAAAGTCAACTTTAATGAAGTTGGGGCGTCGTTCGATAACATCAAGTGGAGATTCAATCCACCAGCGGCTCCTCATATGGGGGGAGCATGTTTACCCTTAACTCGAGGCCTCTTACATTCGGTTCCCTAGAAGCCAAGGACGACGAGGCTATAACACCCAACCACTTGCTTATGGGATCACAAAGTGGTTACAAGCCCATCTTCGACACAACACACACCTTGCGGCATATGTGGCATTCCGCCCAACTGTTCGCTGATCAGTTTTGGCGACGTTGGGTGCGGGAATATGTCCTGGATCTAGTTCGACGCGGGAAGTGGTTCACGAAGAGGCCACCAATAGCAGTAGGAGATGTCGTCTTGGTAGTGGACGAAAACTTACCGCGCAATAGTTGGCCCAAAGATATAGTCGAGCAAACGGTATTGGCCAAAGACAACCAGGTGAGACGAGTGATCAGCAGAACAGACAGCGGGACTTTACAGCGACCCGTGGCGAAAGTAGCCGTGCTAGACGTCGGTAATAATGGAGTAAAACCAGCCCCTGAAGCGGACAAGTTTACTGGGGGGAGAATGTTACCGCCGAAATTAGCCAATGCACCTGCAGCGCCCACACAGCCAGTGCTGACCAACCCTGTTATCACTCCCTCCCTTTTAAATCATATTTGTTTATCAAAACCAGCCACGCCAGCCTGAGTGCTGGGAAAAGAACCGTTGCTTATGATGCTTTAAGCTCGCCTACGAGGTTAGCAACAGACGACCATGCGGACTTGAGTTTAGTTTGGTAGCAAATACCCAAGGCAACGATTCTTTTTAAAGCTATGCTACGGTGCTACGCTACGCCTACGCTGCTCTATGCACTGTGCCCTGTACGTTTCCTCCATTAATAAGTTATGCCATAACCTGTACAAAAGTGAAGTAAAATAAATGGAATGAAGTCGAACGTATTGTGAGAAATAGTTCTTGTGGCCTGCTCTTAAATAGTCACCCCTGTAGGGTCGGCACCAAACTCAACAATATTACCTAAACTAACTACAAGAATATTAATAATAAAGACACACTTATTTTACTTACACATATGAAAGTGTTTCCTTAATGCTGAGTTTCATGTTTCCTTGTGTTACAAAGTTATAAGTGGTACATGTATTCCTATGTCTTTCGTCATCTTGCAACCTAAGCATTCTCTGGTCAGCGGATGATTTATGCCGGATGCTAGTGCGCATTGGCATGCGAACGTTCATGCTTTCGGACAGGGGCGGAATTAAGGGGAACTGGTAAATGGTTGAGTTTTGGGGGCCTTGGGGGGTGATAAATCGCGCACTGTGTGGACCCCAGAAATGAAGAACCTACTGATGGACATCTGGGGTGTGAGCATCGGCGATTTTAGAGGGAGCAGGAAAAATACCTATGTCTACCAGGGAATGGCCATGCTGATGGAGCTATGAGGGATTTAAATCGACTGGACTGATGTGAGGATAGAAACTGGCACCCACCAGGAACTTATTTCGTTGGCTAGGGAGAGAAACAAAATGCAGAGCATCAGGAGCAGATTCGAAACATTTTTCGGGAAATTTCGGATTAAAGTATGAGAGTTATGTTGTCCAGTGTGTGCTCTCTCCCTAACAGCTTTTGTTTTAGTAAAGCATGCGCCCAAGAATCAATAATTTTGTCTTCAAGCAAAAGTTCTTCGATTTCCACCTTTGTTGAACCAAGATTGCATTTCTTTAAAAGTGGAGTTTTGCTTCGGGGAGAAAGCGAATACTTATCCATGGTTTCACACAAGAATGGCTTTATTGTATCTCCCATCATGTTTATTTACCTGTGATCTAGAAAATACCGTTAAAAGCTATTTCTTTTAAAAGGAGTTAAAACCAGGATCTAGAATCGAGGCTTCTGTCCGACCGCAATGTCATTGCTGTTGGCCTCTGGGCAATTATTTTGCATATCTTATTATTGATTTTTCTATTTGTTTATAGTTTCACCGCTCTCGAGCTTATGTCCAGCCGCAATGTTATTGCTTTTGGCCTCTGGTCAATCCCGGCCCTTGAGCTTACGTTTTTCCGCTTTTTTGAGCTTATGTCCAGCCTCAATGTTATTGCCTATGGCCTCAGGACAATCTCGGCCCTCAAGCTAAGTGTGTTTTTATTTATTATGTTTTTTTTTTGTAATTTCCTTTCCCTCTGTGTCGCCGTCATCACGACTCTACCCAGCTGCGCAAATTGACATTACATAATGGATCCTTCATTGCTTTGCCGTCAATATGACGGAAATAATAACATACAGCCTGGTTTACTTTGCCATAAGCATGGCCGCTTTGTAGACGGGGTGCGCACATCCTGCACTACTAATAGTTAAAGATGTATGCTAGAGCCGAACTGCAATCGGATTCCCATTACAAATGCGTATAACTTCTTTTAAATTGTAATGCGGATTGTTCGATGTCAATTTACTCTCCCTTTACAGAAAAGAAGCAGTTGTAGCTTATTACTTTTCCGTCAGGAGTACTGCATACTTTTAACAGAAACCCATTTAGCTGTGCGTTGCTGGGTACTTACCAGTCACTTCCCCGGGTTCTCAGGGTACTTTACTCACTCTTGTGGCTGTCTTACGCAAGTTGGTAGGGGACAGGATACTTTCTATTCTTCTTTTCAAACTTCAATCCTCGTCGTCAGTGTATTGGCGCATGCACGCACAATGATTATACACAAGTACTGCCTAGCTCTCGGAATATATTTAACAGTTCTTGCTTGAAGTCTACGAATCAACTGAACATTATTTATTCCCAATCGACAGCCTTGTCTATTGCTCTGACATCCAAGGCACAGGCTCCTACATCATTCCAACTGCTTCTTAAGTTGACCCGCTGGCAACGGCTGCTTCCTTCATTGTTGATCTCGCTCTTTCGTTGCTGCTCTTGGCAGTCACCTACAGACACAAAAAGCCCAACATCACTTAGGCTTAGCCGCAGCCCGAACATTTTCGCCCCTTTGATGATTGCAGCAGGCATCATCAAATCCCAATCCATCGTAGCTCTCCGGCCCTCCTGCTCCAGTAGCCCATTCACGGTGGCACCTTAACCTACAATGTTGACGGAAAGGAGAAGAGCACAACATTAACATTAACGTAAAGATTCGGTGGTTCAATAAGGCCAATTCTCTTGTATGAGCAATTGACAGAGTTTTGCCACTGGTCTTTTAACAACTCCATTGCTCGTTCTTAATCAGAGAACTTGAACTAATACATCTGCTCCAGCATGGGTTTCAATGATCCTTCCCAATGTCCAACGATTGGAAGGTAAGCGCTCATCCTTAATAAGAACCACGTATGCGACCTCCAAATTGTCTTTCATTTGCAACCACTTAGGCCTTCTCTGTAACCTCGCTAAATAATCCGAACTCCAAAATCTCCAGAATTGTTGTACAAAATATTGACAATTGTTTCATTGATTTATTGATAAGCTAAGCTTTGCCACTTCTAGAATAGGTGGTGCAAGCAAAGCATCTCCAAATAAAAAATGACCAGGCGTGATTACTAACAGATCATCGGGATCATTTGACACTGGACAAATAGGCCTAGAATGGCCTAGCATGGTTGCAAGCTCCTCAAATGTTAACATCCGCCCTCCGATAGTTCGCTTTAAATGGTACTTCATGGACATCACGCCAGCCTCCCACAAGCCGCCAAACTGTGGAACCGATGGAGAGTTGAAATGCCGTGTGATTCCCTTATTTAGAAAGCGCGGTGCAATTGATTTCGAGATAAAGGATTGATAGGCGACTTTGTCAGCATGCATTTTCTTATTGGCTTCCACAAAACTCGTTAAGCAATCGCTGTCAAAACGATATAGCGCTCCTAAAAATGCATCTGATGTCAAATCTCCAACCGGCTCCAAATGAGTGGCATTGGTCACTAGACGTACGAGCACCGCCACATATGCTTTCAACTTTGTCCTTCCTCTCCTCTTTGATAAGGAAATGTTAATCGGACCAGCGTAATCCTCTCCAACTGATGCAAAAGCTCTTGATGGTCGCACTCCAACAGCTGGCAAGTTTTCCATTTGCTGCCCTGCAAGTTGCGGCTTCAACTTGTAACATATGAGACATTTATGTATTCCTAAACGCACTGCATTTCGTCCATTCACGATCCAAAACCGTTTTCTTAGAAAATTCATCGTGAGAGCTGATCCTCCAACCAATGCTTCTCATTCCGTGGGAGAAGCGCATTTTGCAACCGTCCTCCCAACCACATAACTTGCTCCTCTGTATCAAAAAATGGATTATGCGGCAGCAACCTACTATCTTTCTTGATCGCCTTCCCCATTGACAAAGCGATCCACTCAGCTCAAAAACAGTCTTTTTGGGTCATCCGAATTATGCATTTTAGACTCTCGGCTAATTCGACTACAGACCGATCAGCATGTCTTCAATCTGCTTTCGATGTGCCTCAATTTTGAATAAATCGCCGAAGGTATGACACAATCCGTAGCAATCGTATGTAAAAAGAATATCGATCCAAAACAGATTCTTCAGGCATCTGATCCACGTGCATCTTGTGACAGATCACGCTTCTCTTCTCTTTTTCCACCGCAGCTTCTGATTGGCAGTGGACGGCCAACCTTCCTCATCCTTCTGCAACCACTTGGGTCCATGCCACCACAGATCGCAAGACGGCATCTTAGATTCGCTTAGACCCCGACTCAAGTGATCAATAGGGTTCACTTTCGACGCAACGTGTTTTCATTGATCTCCATTAGACACCTCCAGAATTTTATTGATGCGATTCGACACAAACAGCTTCCATTTCGTCCCTCCTCCTCTGATCCAGCTGAGGGTTATCATCGAATCTTTCCAAAAGATGGTTTTATAAAAATTAACATTTATTCGGAAATGCTGTTTTAAATATGTATACATTTTTGCAGCGATAACTGCAGCACACATATCGGCCCTAGTTATGGTTAGTTGTGGCTTGTTGGGTGATACCTTACAATTTGACAGTATTAACTCCGCATGGTACGTGTGCTCTCCTGTTGGCACACGCAGATGTGCTAATGCATCACAAAAGATGTGTAGCTCTCCAGCTACAT
Organism: Lordiphosa fenestrarum; assembly: GCA_035044985.1. Taxonomy (NCBI): domain Eukaryota; kingdom Metazoa; phylum Arthropoda; class Insecta; order Diptera; family Drosophilidae; genus Lordiphosa; species Lordiphosa fenestrarum. The sequence goes on from JAWNNO010002905.1 coordinate 12,752, forward strand.
TTGACAGACCACATGTTATATATCGTGGAATGTGTATGTTCGATATGTTAAGTAGCTCCTTGGTGAACTTCTCCCATTCCCTATGAATTGCCGCTGGTAGTTGATCATTCTAATTTACCTTCTCCTTCCATAGACTCTGCATCGAAATTTTTGCTGTTATAATGATGGACTCAGCCATCCGAAAGGATCAAATAACCTCAAAATTGTAGACAGAATCGTACGGTATGTAGGTGTACCTGTTGGTAATTCGAAATTTGAGCGAAATCGAAATTCATCCTCCACAGCTGCTTCAACCGAGCAGCGAGCGAGCAATTACGGTTTGGAAGCGATATTGACTCAGTCATCAAACGAAGGAGAGAGAGTTATCTCCTTCGCCAGTAGAACTCTCAACGCAGCAGAGCAAAATTACTCTGTTACGGAGAAGAGTGCATGGCGATAGTTTGGGCAGTCCGTAAACTAAGACAATACATAGAGGGATACCGTTTTAAGGTCATAACGAACCACATGGCACTAAAATGGCTGAATTCTATAGATAGTCTATCAGGGCGGGTTTCCCGATGGGCTTTAGAATTGCAGCATTACGACTTTGAGTTAGTGTACAGGAAAAGCAAACTCAATGTGGTAGGCGATGCACACTCGTGGCAACCATTGGAGGCCGAAAAGTGCGAAAGACTGATGTTAGCCGATGAAGCTGAGAGGATCGGGTGGATCCAAAGAATTGAGGAAAAGATTGTTCAAAAGAGTCGGGGAAATTTGTACAGACATATACCTCATCGAGTGGGACTTGAAATAATAATGAATTGGATGAAATAATAATGATGTGGTTTTCGCTCCTGCCCCACGTTTTTGGAGGACTTAAACAAACCGGAGCTGTAGGGCTGCAAAGTCACAATTTCGGGAATCGACCCTTTTTTCCGTATACTCGGCCTCGCATTGCAATTTTTGAACCAATCCGATTAAAAATGGCTATTAGGGCATAATTGGTAGTTTGAACAAATTTTGTTTGCTAAACTAGATCTTATGATGCTCATTAAAACGTAGCTTGCGATTTTGCACAAATTTTTATTCTTCACTTTAGAAACAATTTCAAAAATCGAAAAAAACACAAAAAACCATTTTCAGAAATTGCAGAAATAGTACATTACTGCATCTACTAAAATCCTTATAGTATAAAAACTTCAACTTCTTCATAATATAAAATAACTAGCATACAGCTCGGCGCTCTTCGCCGCTGTCATCATCAGTATAGTCGTTATCGGTGACATGACAAAACGACCTCGGACAAAAGGCCTATGCTATTGCTATTGCTATTGCTATTGCTATTGCTATTGCTATTGCTATTGCTATTGCTATTGCTATTGCTATTGCTATTGCTATTGCTATTGCTATTGCTATTGCTATTGCTATTGCTATTGCTATTGCTCGTAATTGTAATTGTAATTGTAATTGTAATTGTAATCGCAATCGTAATCGTAATCGTAATCGTAATAGTAAAAGTAATCGTAATCGTAATCGTAATCGTAATCGTAATCGTAATCGTAATCGTAATCGTAATCGTAATCGTAATCGTAATCGTAATCGTAATCGTAATCGTAATCGTAATCGTAATCGTAATCGTAATCGTAATCGTAATCGTAATCGTAATCGTAATCGTAATCGTAATCGTAATCGTAATCGTAATCGTAATCGTAATCGTAATCGTAATCGTAATCGTAATCGTAATCGTAATCGTAATCGTAATCGTAATCGTAATCGTAATCGTAATCGTAATCGTAATCGTAATCGTAATCGTAATCGTAATCGTAATCGTAATCGTAATCGTAATCGTAATCGTAATCGTAATCGTAATCGTAATCGTAATCGTAATCGTAATCGTAATCGTAATCGTAATCGTAATCGTTATCGTTATCGTTATCGTTATCGTAGTGGCGGATTTTCCGATATCGGGAAATCACGTGTCCAATTATTTCGCATACTTTGCCTACAAACCTGAAACTCGGTTCAATCGGATAAAAAATAACATTTTCCCTATAGAAACTTTTCCGACGCTTTTCCAGAAATTTCCAACCATACCAATTTATTTCACTTACTTTCCTCTCAAACTGATTTTCAAGTCAATCGGGTGAAATACAGTTTCTAGCATGCAGACTTTTCAGGGAATTTTCCGACCTTGCGGTCGAATTTTCCAACATCGGAAAATCACTTTTCAACTTATTTCTCTAACTATCCTTACAAACCGATTTTCAAGTCAATCGGGTGAAAAATAGATTTTTGCATATCGAATTTTCCTTGTGGCCGGAATTTTTCGAAATCGGGAAAGCACGTGTCCATCTTCTCCTACTGAAATGATTTGATCCGTTTGCCTTCTGAAATAAATCGTTGAACTCCTAAGATTAATTTTTTTTATTTTTTTTTTATGCTTGGTTGGTATTTATTGGATCTTCTCTTAAAGAGACTAACAATAATTTTTCAAATCTTAATCTAGAAACTATTTTAAAAACTATCCCCTATTGGAGGTAGTTTGTGTTTTACGGCCCTTCAAGTCAGTCGCTGGGTTGGTAGGACGTTTCTTCGGAGGCGAGAATGCGTTGCCAGCATGGTGAGAGATTTTGCAAGTTGGTTTGGGTGGGCAAGAAGCTTCTCAGAATATTTGTGGGATGCTGAGGTCGTTGTGGATACAATCATTCCGAATGTACCATGGCGCTCCAGTGATGGTTCTAAGGATTCTCGACTGTGATCTTTGGAGGATGTCCACGCTGCTCGCACAAGCATTTCCCCATAGCTGCGAGCCATAGGTCCAGACAGGCTTTATGATGCTCTTGTACAGTAAGACTTTATATTCCAGCTTTAGAGGGGAACGGGAGTTAATTAGCCAGTGAAGGCTGTTGGCCTTAAGCTTTATCTGAAGTTTTTTCGAGTCAATGTGTTTGCGCCATGTGAGCCTTTTATCAAGGTGTACACCTACGTATACAACATCGTTTGATTGCGGGATCAAAGTCGCGTTTAGTGATAGCTGGGGACAGGTGCTTCTGTTGAGTGTGAACGTCACGTGTTTACACTTTTGCTCGTTGATTTTAATACGCCAGTTGGCCAGCCACTCTTCCACGTCGGTAAGATGGCTTGCCAAAAGTCTTGTTGCGGTAATTGGACATCGTGATCTGCTTAATATTGCCGTATCATCGTCAAAAGTACTTATTGTAAGTCGAGAGTCTGTTGGTATGTCGGCAGTGTATAGTACGTATAGGAAAGGACCAAGAACACTTCCCTGCGGTACTCCGGCTCCTATGGTGAACTCTTCTGTTGTGTACTCATTTTGACGAACTGTAAATACTCTGTTACTGACGTAACTTTCTAGGACTTTGTGTGTATTTGGTGGAAGCATTGTCTTTATCTTGAATGTAAGACCGTCCAACCATACGCGGTCAAATGCTTGGGCAACATCTAGGAAAATGGCAGAGCAGTATTCGTGGTTTTCAAACGCAGTCCGAATATCTGAAGTTATGCGGTTGACTTGCTCAATAGTCCCGTGTTTAGCTCGGAACCCAAATTGGTGTGATGGAATGAAATTTTGTGCATGGGAATCAATTTTACGGAGTAGGTAGGTAGGTAGGTAGTTCCGGCTGACCCCAGATGGGGTCACACATAGACCTTAGGGTCCTTAATGAGGCCGGGTGATTATTTGGGTACGTTTGTCTTAGAAGTCCAGGAGGATTCTTGTCGTTTTGGCAAATGCCAATAACTGTTTTGGGGGCCTCTTGGCCTGTTCCTCCAAAGAAGAAAACCGTGGGGTGTGCAGAATTTGTAATCTTGTCGTGGCAATTGCTGGGCAGCTGCAAATTAGATGTTCTAGAGTTTCTGCGACTCCAGGTTCCATACATTTCCTGCAGGTGTCCTCTGTTGTTATGCCTAGCTTTATCGCATGAGCGGCTGCTAGGCAGTGTCCCGTTAGTATGCCAATGAGCAGTCTACAGTCTCTTCTCTGGAGCTGTAGCAGATAGTGCGTAAGTTTTTTGTCTCTTGTCTTGCACATAGTTTTAGAGATTCTGCATCCGCTGGTGTTTTCCCACCTTACCTCCGCTTCTTTCTCTGCTATCTCTTCCATCTTGCTATGAAGCGTCTGTATTGAGATAGGTATGTTTAGTGTTTCTTCTTGGCCGAGTACGACTCCGGCTTTTGCAAGACTGTCTGCCATCTCGTTTCCGTCGATGCCCCGGTGGCTGGGAATTCAGTAGATTTGCACCTTTCTGGAGATGCTGAGGGAATCTAGCGCTTCTCTGCTCGCCAGGACATTTCTGGAGTTGATGGAGTGTCCATGCATTGCCTTGATTGCCGCTTGGCTGTCCACGTAGATATTTATTTGGTTGTACGGAGCGTGAATTTCCGCTAACTCCGCTGCTTTCCTTATTGCGAAGACTTCCGCCTGGAATATGGTGCAGTGGTTTAGCAGTTTGTATGAGAGCTTTTTTTTTTTTTTACGGAGTAAGATCTTCTCAAAAAGTTTTGATAAGCAAGGTAGCAGACTAATGGGTCTATATGATGACGCTTGGGTTTTATCCTTTCCTGGTTTATGGATCATTATGATTGTGGACTTTTTCCATTGGGTTGGGAAGTATACACATCGCAGTACTGCATTGAAAAGTCTTGAGATATATGTTATCGCAGGACTTGGAAGTTCCATAATCATTTTAGGCGTAATAAGATCATGTCCAGGCGCTTTTCTGGGTTGTGGATCTCCGATAGCATTTTTTATTTCAAGTGAATGAACTTTAATTTGGTCAGTTTGTGCGGCGATGGGAACCAATGGAAGTGCATAGCCATTAATTGGTGGATTTGGCTGGAAGACATTTCTAAGGTGAAGTGCAAAGACATTTGCCTTCTCTTCGTCACTGCGGGCCCAACTTCCACTCTGGTCCCTTAAAGGCGTGTCTACCTTTGCAGGTGGCTTTATGCTTGCATGTGCTCTCCATAGTGGAAATTTAGTGCTTGTAGGCGATAGTTTTTCTATGTATGGGCTAGCTGCTCTTCCGCTTCGAGTGCTTTGCGAAGTATACGTTCCGCAAGTCTCAGACGATTTTTGACGCAGGCGACCTATGGTGCTGCCATTCTCTTCTTGCACGCCGCTTTTCAGACACCAGTCGGTCTATGTAGCTGTTCGTTAATCTACTATCTTGCTTAGGTGTTATTGTTGTTGTTTGAGGGTTTGAATGACGAGCAGCAGCAGTAATGATAGAGGTGAGGGCTTCTACTGAGTTTTCAATGTCTACTTCGCTGTTTATGGTCGGACTCAGCACGATGTGACTGCTGATATATTTTTTGTATTTGAGACAGTTTGTCTTGTGTGAAGTCAGTCTCCGAGGATATTGTCTGATCTGAGGGCACTCCAGAAGGGTAAATATTATTGGAGAATGGTCTGACGACAAGTCTGCAAGGGCTTCTGCAGTTACCAGGTTTTGTGGAACTTTTCTTGTTATGGCAAAGTCTATAAGATCGGGTATTTTCTTTGGATCTGCTGGCCAATATATAGGCCCTCCCGGAGATACATAGTCGAGTTTGTTTGATGGGCGCGTGAGTACGCTGTAGAGCTACTTCCCCTTGGGATTAGTCAGTCTGGAGCCCCAGTGGGGATGTTTCGAGTTATAGTCACCCGCAGCGAAGAGGCGTTGACCAAGTGTATTAAAGAATTCTAGGAATTGTTTTTCTGATATTGTAAATCGTGGGGGACAGTAAACCGCAGACAGAGTGATATTGCCTCGTTTAGATTCTACGCATATCGATGTGGCTTGTAGGTAGGTTTCCGAATATCCCGATAGTGGATAATGTTTGATGCGGCTTCTGACTAGGATTCCAGTTCCGCCATGGGCTTTACCATCTGGGTGATTTGTGCCGTAAAATGCATATCCCGATAATTTGGAAATTATATCGGTCGGCATTCTCATCTGTTCTTGCATTGCGTTTTGCATATACAACATAAAATCTTTCAGGGTTTGTTGTAACGATAGAAACATGGCTTCTAAGCTACTTTGGTTTGATGGTTGCTCCACAAGTTTTGTTGTCAGAGTCGGCTCAGTTCGAGTTTCGTGTGAAATCGTTCCTTGTTTCAAGACGCTTGCGAAAGAAACGCCTTGGGTAGTAGTCGATGGGGCAAAAGACGATCTCGTAGCTTTTGTGAAGAAGACTCCGGGGATCGATTGCGAGGGTGTATACGTATTAAGGTTTCCATTGGAACGAGCAAATTCCGTGCGCGTATTAATCCTGCTCTTTAGATCTTTGTATACTTGGCAACCTCTGTAGTTTGCGGTGTGGTTACCTCCACAGTTACTGCATTTTAACTGATGGATCCTCCTTGTTTGCGGGGCATGAGGCAGTATTGTGCAGCTCTCCGTATGCCACACAAACAGATCGCAGAGCGCAGTAGGACTTGGTGTGTCCAAATTCTTGGCAATTGGTACATTGCACTGGATTTGTGCGCTTGTGCGGTTCCTCTACAGTTACTCTGCGGTGCAATAAGTAAGGTAGTTTGTAAATGGGGTGCACTTCATTTTTGTTAGGAGCTATGTCTTCCGGGCTCAGCTCAACTTTGAAAGCGGTTGGGGTTTTTTGTCTCTGTTTATTAAATTTATTACGGACTTGACCTTAAATCCCTTTTCTTCCAAAGCATAAGCAACTTCCGTTGCAGGTACACTTGATTCTATACCTTTGATTACAACTTGTAGGCCTTTGCTACTTTTTAGATGGTAGGTGTAGTAGCTTTTATTTTCAGCTCTTAAACATTTTTCGACAGCGCGATAGTCGTCATCGGTGTTAACTTGGAGCTTGGTTTCGCGTATGTTGCCTTTGCTGACGGATGTCACATAGAAGTTGTTATTGCCTATTAGCGAGACAAGCTTTGTTACTAGGGCCGTACAGCTAGTATCCCTAATGTAGATTGGCGGAGGCTTTGGTTTTGCGGCACTTGCAGCATTATCTTCACCCTCAGCGTCAGACTGTTTGGCAAGAATTTGGAACCTATTCCCAGTGAGGGGATCTTTGTCCGCAGGTTTATCGCTTGTTTTGTTCAATTTTGGTGTATTACCGCTTTTTTTGTTTTGCGGGCTTAATTTTCGTTTGTTTATTTTTACATACCGATCGATGCCGGTCTGCACATACGAACGGGTGGTGGGTGTTGTGCTCACTTGTGTATGTGTAAGTGGGAGCGCGTGCTGAGTTGACGCTGGTTTCTGCATAGTTGTTGAGTTCGTACAGGTTAATTGCGCTGGAGTAAGCGTTACCGTACTTTTTGTTGCATTTGCCGAAAAGTTCCTCATCGCGGGCTGAGGAGAGGGGGTGGGGCATTGGGAGCTCCACGTCGCGGTGGTAGTATGAGAGGCTTACAGTCGCCGTGCTGGTGGGCTCGGGAGAGACAATTGCAAAATAAGCGTTGTTGCGCTGTATAGAAAGCCGGCGATCGTCTTGTTGTTGTTGCATTTGGGCATTGAGTTGACTCTGACTCATGGTGTTGTTAGTGTTCTTTGCACTAGCATTTGCTGAATTTGAACGCGAAGTCATTCAATTAATTTAATTTAATTAAATATCAACTTTTAGATATTATTGGACAACATAAGCACGAGTGCTTATGAATGTCCATTAAAGTCTTTTATCGCGAGTCGAAAGTTTTTGTTTTAACTACTGATTTTAAAGATTTTACAACGAATACAACCGGAGCTCGACAAAAACACGTCTTCACACTTCAACCTCACTATCAGAAAAGATTAAGACTAAGATTAATAACATAATATTGTGAAGCTTTTAGTACTCTATATGGTCAATGTTTCTCCACAATTTTCTAGTACAAAACAAGAAAGAAAGTCGGTCAAGCCCGACTATAACATACTCTGTACCAAGAAAATTTGTCTGTTGATCATAACTCGAAAACCGTTCATCCGATCTTCTTCATTTCTTTGGCGGATCGATAAGTTATCCTAATAACTAAATATGTCCAGAAGAAACAAGCCATCTATCTTCAAAACTGTGGGAGATATGACGTTTTTTCTAAATAGCGGGGGCGGGAGGGGGCGTGGCCAAAATTGAAAATAAACTTGATCTGCCTGCAGACATAAGAAGCATATGTCCCATACATGTCAAACCTCTATCTCTTACCATCTCTGAGATCTGTGCGCTCATACGGACAGACAGACAGACGGACAGACGGACGGACGGACAGAGGGACAGACGGACATGGCTATATCGACTCGGCTGTTGATGCTGATCAAGAATATATATACTTTATGGGGTCGGAGATGCTTCCTTCTGGATGTTACATACTTTTGCACAAACTTATAATACTCTATGTACCTTCGGTACAGAGTATAAAAATGCCTATAATCCACAAATTTAAGCTTCTGACTGATGAATGTAAAAACACAGTTCTGTATATCAAGGCTGTTAACACTGAGTGAAAATTATATTTATTTAAATTTAAACGATTATCTTCTCTATATATAAATATAAGAGTTTGACCTGACTGACTGAGTCACTGATTGGCATCGCACAGCCTAAACGGTAGAAGACTGAAATCTGGACAGAAGTTTCCTTATGTGGTGAAAGTGCGTACGAAAACGGGGTTTTGGAAAATTCCACCCGGAAAAGCGTTTGAATGGGGAAAATTTGATTTTTCAACCGATTGACTTGAAACTCGGTTTGCAAGTAAAGTATGCGAAATAATTGGACACGTGTATTCCCGATATCGGCTAATACGCCCACAAAAAAAATGTCCGGAAAATTCGATTTGCAAAAATCTATTTTTTACCCGATTGACTTGAAACTCAGTTTGTAAGGGTAGTAAGTGAAATAAATTGAGATTCATTTTTCTATGTTGTAAAATTTGACAGTTAGGTCGGAAAATTCCCGGAAAAGCGGCGAAAAAGTTTATTTCAGTAAGATTTTATTTTCATCAGTTTGACTTGAAACTCGGATTGTAAGCCGATAACGATAACGATAATGATAACAATAGCGATAATGATAGCGATAACGATAATGATAACGATAACAATAGCGATAGCAATAGCGATAGCGATAGCGATAGCGATAGCGATAGCGATAGCGATAGCGATAGCGATAGCGATAGCGATAGCGATAGCGATAGCGATAGCGATAGCGATAGCGATAGCGATAGCGATAGCGATAGCGATAGCGATAGCGATAGCGATAGCGATAGCGATAGCGATAGCGATAGCGATAGCGATAGCGATAGCGATAGTGTAGGGGAAGCGAATGAGGCCAAATAATAAAAAGCCTTTAGCTGGTTTAAGAATATATATATAATGTGTTTATTCCGCTATGTTGTTTCTTGTTTTATGGTTACGCAACGACTGACTCTACGTTTCATTCCAACGTCCGTTTGATCAGCGTTCCGTTCTACTTTAGTTCCTTTCTCTCTCTCTCTCTCTGAGAGTTTGGTTGATATGATACAATGATACAACAATAGTAATTAAGATTAGAGAAGTAGCAAGTGTGTCTATGTTCTCTCTCCTTTCCTACTACAACTCGGCCGTTCTGACCATTAGATCTCCTGATCTTAAGCTAGTTAACATGTATGCATTAATATTACAGTATTACAGCTACATTAACATTATAGTATTACAATTACTTATATTAGCTAATTTAGCCACTACTCCTGTTTCCGATCCAATGTCTTATGTTTTGACCACTCCAAACACCTTGATATGGATTACGAGTTAACTGAAAACCTTCCACATCTTTTATAAGAAATCTGTCATTTTTTAATACCTTATCTATCATGTATGGTCCTTTATGCTTAGGTATTAACTTTCTTGACACTCCAGGCGTACAATCAAAATTTTTAACCATAATGTAGTCTCCCGCTTTGTACTCCGTTGACTTTTTCTTCTTTTCATTATAATGCTGCTGATTATAGGCTTGCGCTTGTCTTCGGTAAAACTCTCCGTCTTTTCTTATTTCTTCTAAATTTCTAACACTTTCATCTAGCTCTAGTTCCTCAATTCCTTCTCTCAATTCATCTATAACTTGTACTTTCTGTTCCACTCCAAATAACATTTTGCTCGGCAGTTGTCTAATACTCCTTTGCATTGTGTTGTTCAACGAATATTCAACATTTTCAATCGTTTTATCCCAGTGTAATCCTCTCTCAGGTTCCGTTAATTTAGCAATCATCGGCCCCAAACTACGATTTACCCGTTCTACCTGTCCATTTGCCTGAGGAGATCCAGTCGCAATTTTTATGTGTTTAATTTAACACTCATTCATAAATTCTTCGAACTCCGCTGATGTAAAGCTACTACCTCTATCTGATACAATGCATTTCGGTCGGCTGTATGCCCTGAAATAATCTCTAAGGGTCTGTATCGCTTCTTTTGAATTCGTGGTTTTCGTTGGGTACAGTCTGACATACTTCGTGAACCCATCGATGATAACTAGTACGTGCTTTTTCGATCTTCCTGCATCTACAGGTCCATAATGGTCAATGTGCACAATGTCAAAGGGTTTGTTTCCCTTTGGAATGCTGTGTAACTCTCCTTCACCTTTTCCCGACTTTGGCGAATAAGCCACACACTTTAAACAGTTACCTATGTGATTCATTGTCTTTTCTTTAAGATTTGGAAACCAATACGTCTTTGAAATAGCGTCCATTACCTTGTCTCTTCCCAAGTGTCCCAATTCGTTGTGATATTTGAACAAAATTGAGTCCTCCATTTCCTCTGGTACATAAAATAACAACCTATTGTCATTGCTCTTCCTGTACAGTATACCATTTCTCATTTCGAACAATTTATCTTCTGTCTTTTCCAACCTCTTTTTGACTTTTTGTAATTTCGTATCTTTATGCTGACATATAATCAAATTATCCTCAAAACTGTTCGTTTCTACGATTAATATATTGTTACACCTGCACATGCTGCATTCTTTTTCCCGGTCTATGTACCAACTCGTAATCATAATTTTGCAGTTCAAGTGCCCACCTGGCTATTCTCGGGTTAAGCTCTATTCGATTTAAAGTCAATGTTAAAGAATTACAGTCCGTAACAATCTTAAATTTTTTTCCTTGCAAATACACTCTAAATCTTCGTATCACATATATAATAGCCAGAGTCTCGAGTTCAAAACTGTAGAATTTCGATTCTACTTCCGTTGTGCGTTTCGAAAAATAGAAAATCGGATGCAATTTATTATCTGCTTTCCTTTGTAAAAGTAACGCACCAAAGCCCACCGCGCTTGCATCACAATGTAACTCGATTTCATCTCTATGTATCTCTATCGATTGTAGATGGCAAGAATTGGTGATTGAACAAGTTTGTCCTTGAGGTTCATAAAACATTTTAGTTCCTTTCCCCCAAATTGAAACTCTATCCTTTTTCAACAAATCATACAGAGGTTTCGCCATAGTAGAAAATTCCTTTATAAAACGGCGAAAGTAAGAATATAGCCCCAGAAAACTTTTTACTGATTGTGCTTTTTCAGGGACAGGAAAATTTTTCACGGCTTCCAAACCCTTGTCGTCCGCTCTTATGCCGTCGCTTGTTATGCAAAAACCTAAACTTTAGATTGCAGAAACTCGCATTTATCTAACCGAAGCTCCAACTTATTCTTAACCAATCTGTCAAAAACTTCACCTAATGTCTGCAAATGCTCTTCCATGTCTTTGCTTGTTATCATAATATCGTCCATGTATACTATGACTTTATTTTCTCTTATCATGTCTTCGAAAATCCTGTTCACAAACCTTTGAAACACTGCCGGTGCATTTTTCAATCCCATGGGCATTCGCAAAAATTTATATTGCCCCAATGGCGTAACAAATGACGTGTATTTGACCGATTCCTCATTTACGAATTCATGAAAATATCCATTTTTCAAGTCCAACTTCGTAAAAATTTTCTTGTTAACTAACCTGTCCAACAAATCATCTATTAAAGGTAAAGGGTAATTGTCTTTTATCAATGCTTTGTTAATTGTTCTGAAATCTACGCATAACCTTAATTCGCCCGTCTTTTTATTTACCAAAACTGCTGGCGATGCGTATTCTGATTCACTTTGTCGAATGATTCCTTTTTCTAAATATTCATCCAAAATTACTTGTAGTTTTTCTTTTTCAGAATATGACAACCTTCTCGGCGCGCAACTAAAAGGTTTTGATTTCTCCAAATTCAACTTAATCTCACATTTCACAAACGGTTCATTAGGTCTTTGGGCATTATTGTAATCACTCTCAAACAAAGCAATAAATTTACCTCGCACCTCATAATGTATATCATCTCCAATATTGTATTCCGTCTCATCCACATTTGCGCAATTAATTTCTAATAATTCTCTTTCAAAATTGCAGACTTCAAATATCTCACATCTCTCAGTTTCCATTTTCTCTTGACTGTTCTCCGAAGTATTTTCAATTTTTCGCTTAACCATTTCACAAGAAATTTCCTTAATAATGCTCAAAACCATTTCATCAAACATCTTACTAACAATCTCATCAACATTTGCCATAACAATCTTATCAACATTGCCCAATTCGCATTCCTTTGTCGTAACTATCTTCTGCTCTTTGTCTCTAACTATTTCATCCCTTACCAACTTTGTGTCAACATTTTGTATTCTTACCGACTTATCTGTCTCATAACCTGGACGCTTTCGTTTAGTTTCACCTTCTACTTTTTCTACTGTTACCATCTTCAAGGTGTTTAGGTACAAATTCAAATTACATGCTTCCATAAAATTTCTACCCAAGAGTACATTATGGATCATAGACTCATTTGCAACCACTGTTAAATGGAAATAAATTTTTATTGAATTTTTCAAAACATAACATAACATTTTTCCATGTGTTTTTAGAGGGCTCTTATTTAGGCCAAAATATGAATTTGTGACTGGTAACAAATGAACTTTCTCTGGTATTAATGACTTCTTAATAAATGAAATAGGGCTTCCTGAGTCTATGAGGCATGCTGAAATTAATAGAAAATTAGGAAGGTGCTTAAAGTAAATTTCAACATTTCTTACGAAATTATTGCCCCCATTCTTTGAATCCTCGATCTTCTTCTTATTTAAAGGACATACCGCCACCAAATGTTCCACTGAACCGCATCTGAAACACGATCCAGGGTCTCTCTTGGGCTTCTTACAATCTTTGCGCCAGTGCCCTTTTGAGTAACAATTGTAGCAGCGACTCTCCTTGTTACTGCCTACTCCATTTGCAGCCTTTTTAGTTTCGCCCATATTAACCCGCTCCATTGGTAGCCTTACTTCTGCGAATGCGCGACGTAACTCTGCTATGCTCGTGAAACATTGAATCCTGGCTTGTGTGCGCAGACTCTCTGATGGAATTCCCTCGATGACTTGGTCTAAACGCTCTTCTTCATCGATGTTAATGTCATTAGATAGCGAAACTTTGTCTTCCAGGTAGTTGATAAAATTTTCCTTTGACTGCCATTTACGTGCTTCGAACTTGCGTCTAGTCTCAGCTTTGGATAAATTTGCGCCAAACGTTTCGGCCAACTGTAAACACAACAAATCCACTGGCTCCAATATCCGTGTGTCATTTGCATGTAACCAAACATGAGAGTTTCCTTTTAGCTTGCTCACCAATAACATATGCAGATACACACCCTCGATGTCATAAACGGTCGCAATATTCCGCATTTGAGTGATCCACTTTTTAGCACTTGTATTGCCATCATATTCGGCTAGTACCTCCTTAGCCAAACGAATCGATAAACCATTTGATTCGAATTTTACTCCGTTTGAAACATTTCTCTGTTGGCCTGCTGCGAGTGTATTGTTTACATTTACTTCACTCAGCGATTCGCTAACACTGATCTGGTCTCTGCTTTCCAACACTGTATCGCTGAACTGGTTCACTTCTGTGAATTTCTGGTTTCTCAAGATGGCGGTGTTTACCGTAAGCGATTTTTCGTTGCTTGCTTCGTTCTTTGCCGCCTCTTCGATTTTCAGCAATCGTTTTTGTGACGTCATGACTCTGCCCAGCTGCAACTGAAGACGCTGAAGTTGTTGTAGTAGCTCGGTATTAGCTCCATCTCTTTCTTGCATATGTTCTACGATGAGTGCGGCGTCATCGATTTCCAGCAACTTCGATGTAATTTCACAGTTTTCTTGATGTAAGCCGCTGTGCATTTCCTTTTCATCTGGATGAATCTCGTTGTTGGTTGGACACTGATCGTCTGATCACTGATCGCGCCACCAACTCTGCCTTTGTGCCTGTGGTTGGCATTTCGAGAATCTCTAACCACTTTTTTAAGGCTGTAACACTGTGTGCGTTGATATCAATTAATAGGTCCATCGCGCGAAAAGTTCACCACTTCTGATATTGTAAGGGAAGCGAATGAGGCCAAATAATAAAACGCCTTTAGCTGGTTTAAGAATATATATATAATGTGTTTATTCCGCTACGCAACGACTGACTCTACGTTTCATTCCAACGTCCGTTTGATCAGCGTTCCGTTCTACTTTAGTTCCTTTCTCTCTCTCTCTCTCTCTGAGAGGATGGTTGATATCATGATGCAACTATATAAGGTGAGGCCACGCCAGTGTGATGCGTACTTTTGCTAAAGCTGCGAGAGAGATTGGGAGAGCGAGTGGGAGAGCGAGTGGCAGAGCGAGAGTGAGTGGCGCACATGGACGCACTTTATGTATGCGGGTGTGTCTGTGTGTGTAACAACAAATGCGATCGCTCAATCAATTGTCAGAAGAAAAATACATTTTAGGAAATAATCCAATACTAGTGTAAATATTAATTAAAACCATTTAAACATTAGTAATGTTAATAAAAAATAATTATTTGAATTTATCAGCTTCGTACTAACATTGGGATATGGGCATTTCCGCGATGCAAAATTATTTACAAAAAGATAGACAAGAGAGATTCTATAACATTTTGTTACCTCTATGTTTGGTGCATAAAATTAAAAAAAACAAGAAAGAAAGTCGGTCAAGCCCGACTATAACATACTCTGTACCAACAAAATTTGTCTTTTGATCATAACTCGAAAACCGTTCATCCGATCTTCTTCATTCCTTTGGCAAATCGATAAGTTATCCTAATAACTAAATATGTTCAGAAGGAACATGCCATCTATCTTCAAAACTGTGGGAGATATGACGTTTTTTCTAAATAGCGGGGGCGGGAGGGGGCGTGGCCAAAATTGAAAATAAACTTGATCTGCCTGCAGACATAAGAAGCATATGTCCCATACATGTCAAACCTCTATCTCTTACCATCTCTGAGATCTGTGCGTTCATACGGACAGACAGACAGACGGACAGACGGACGGACGGACAGACGGACAGACGGACATGGCTATTTCGACTCGGCTGTCGATGCTGATCAAGAATATATATACTTTATGGGGTCGGAGATGCTTCCTTCTGGATGTTACATACTTTTGCACAAACTTATAATACTCTATGTACCTTCGGTACAGAGTATAAAAACAATATAACCTTTTTCAATTGTATTGTGTTATTTATTATTTATATACAAATTAAACAAATATTTGTGTGATTATATTATACACTTTTTGTTGCATCATGATCATGGCCTTGGCCACAACAACACAAAGTGTACACAGCTAAGTATGTATTCATTTTTGCTACAGCGCAAAAAAACCACCCCCAAATACATAAACAAAACAAACAAAAAATCGACATCCGCGGACAACCTTACGCTTCAAGAGTACGCACAGCACTGAACGTGGAGGTACTCTGCAGGGAACTCACACTGGCGTGGCCTCACCTTATATAGTTGCATCATGGTTGATATGATACAATGATACAACAATAGTAATTAAGAAAAGAGAAGTAGCAAGTGTGTCTATGTTCTCTCTTCTTTCCTACTACAATAGCGATAGCGATAATGATAACGATAACAATAACGATACCGATACCGATAAGAATAGCGAAAAGAATAGCGACTATACTGATTATGACAGCGACGAAGAGCGCCGGGTTAAATACTAAAGGCTATATTGTGTGTATTGTGGTATTTATTAGGTCTAAATACTGATTTTGATATTTATTATTAATAGGTCCATACTTATTATTATGACAGCGGCGAAGCGCGCCGGGTTATATGCTGGTCTATATATATAAAGATGTTCAACCTGACCAAAAACAAAGATGGGGTTTTGGAAAGTTCCAACCGGAAAAGCCGGAAAATCGTCGGAAAATGTTGTATGGGAACATTTATTTTTTCAACCGATTAACCCGAAACTCGGTTTTTATGCATAGTATGCGAAATAATTGGACACTTATATTCCTGATTTTGGAAAATCCGCCCACTAGGAAAATTGCCGCAAAATACGAGATGCAAAATACTGTTTTAAGCCCGATTGACTTAAAATTCGGTTTGTAAGGATAGTAAGTGCAATAAATTGAGATGTCATTTTCCAATGTTGAAAAATTTGACCGTGGAGTCTGAAAATTCACGGAAAAGCATCAGAAAAGTTTGTATGGGGAACATTTATTTATCATTCGATTACCTTGAAACTAACTATGCAAAGAATGCGAAATAATTCTGCCCACGAGGAAACTTCCCGGAAAATTCGATATGGGCATTTCCGCGGGTCGCGAACGTACGTTCGTACGCTTTTGATATACAAAAAAAATTAGAAAACAACAATTTTCCCCATTTTTTTTTGCCATTCGATAGCATTTTGTTAGCTCTATGTTTAGTGTAAAAGATGGGGTTCATCGAGTTTCAGTTTTTATAATGATTGCAATAAACATCTGGTCGCGAACGTACGCTAAATAGAAGTTGACTTTGGCTTAATCTGGTAATATGCAAAAATCTGCGAAATGGAATGAAATTTTCCAAAGCGATCAATTTATTTGAATAGAGGATTAATGTAGCTTTCTTTGTAGTATTTACACAATAATTTATCTCTGTTGGCTTTTTTTAAACTGAATTAAGTACCGGTCTCGAACGTACGGGTCGCGAACGTACGATTTTTCCATATTTTTTTTTATCGCATTTTCCCCATAAATCACTTCATACATCCTTAAGAAAAAACTTAATGCTCAATTTATTAAGTGTAGTAGTATTCATAACAAGAAATGGAAAATATTATTAATTTGAAATAATGAAATATTGACAAGCAATTTAATTGTAACATGAAATATAACATTTTTTTAATATGAAATATTAAGATAATGAAAATTTTGTTTTGAATGTTAAGATTTTTAAAAGAAGAAATTGAAAATTATATTTAATATGAAAAATTGAAACATTAACAAGAAAATTTGTTTATAATAATAGAAAATATTTATGATATTGTTACAAGAAGTATCACTTGTTTTTTAATATGAAATATTAAGATGTTTATGAAAATTTGGTTTTTAATGGTAAGATTTATATAAGAAGAAATAGAAAATTATATTTAATATTAAATAATAAAATATTAACAAGAAATTTTTTTTTACAATAGAAAATATTTATGATATTTGTGTTTTTAATGGTAACATTTATAACAAGAAATATAACATTTGATTTCATATGAAATAATGAAATATGAACAAGAAATTGATTCAGAACAAGAAAAAGAAAAAGAAAGTTTTAATTAATATGATTTGTTATAATATTTATAATATGTTTGTTTTTGGTGAATAGGCAGTTCGAGCTGTGCTTAATTTAAAATTTTCATCACAATACATGGAATGTATCATTCTGATACCTGGAACATTCGTTATATCCTTCCATTTCTTTTGTAAAGTTGGGGATATCTTATTGATTCTATCAATTCCAATAAATAAAATGCTGATTCCCGTAATGTGGTGATGGTCGCAGTTATAAAAGGACAACGCATCATTTAAAACAATGTTCTTTGTTTTAGTTAATTGCCAAACTTTTCTTTTTACAATCGCGCCAACGCCATCGACAGCACCTTTCCCATGTGATGTTGCAAAGAAGTTCCATTCTATTTTTTTACAACCGAATTTAGCCATTAAATCAGGTAAGCTCCAAAAAATAAATTTAGTTTTAAACTGGCAGCTACTTCCGTCCGAAAAAATAAATATTTTGTTAAACTTGCCATGTTGGTTTTGAATTTCCTCAACAATCGTCGTTAAAAAAACATACACATCGATTTTGCTGTGACTTAAACTATCGCTTATTGCTGCAAATGAGATAGTTTTGGCAAGCATCCATGCGACGCAAGTAAAAATCGACACTTGTTTGTAGCTAAAGTGCGCGCTTTTGACTTCGTTTTGGCAGACCAGCCTATAATTTTCAGCGAAGTCAATTTGTAAGGCAAGTTCCCCGGGCTTGATATTTTTCCGAATGGATTCAAAATAATTTTGTTGGTCTCGCTTTACAAAGAAGTGTGTTTTAAAAAGTGGCAGCTGAACTTCTAACTCGTGAATTAAGTCTGAAAGCGGAGCAACAGAATAAGTCAAAGTTATTCTATCGTCTACTTTTCTCCAGTGTTGCCATTTCACGATTTCATCCAATTTTGTAAGAAATTCTACAGGAACAATAGACTTCAAATCTTTTTTTACAATTTTCGCAATCGTTGATCATACAGCTTTCATTCGTAATATTGCAACAAGCTAATTGCAAAAAACTTTCGAAGGTATTGGGAAAAGAGTCAATAATTGTTGCGCAGCCATTTAATAAAAAACCGAAATTGGCGTGATGAATGCATACACACATGTTATGCGGCATTTTGCTCGAAAGTTGAACATGTTTAGGTCGACATTCGAAAAAAATTGTCTTGCTTACGCATTCTCCGATTGACTCGTTTTTGTAAATTTCGTAAGCCTCCGATACGGTTAGCAGCATATATCGCTTAGCAACAATTTTTCCATCGACAATGAGGGTGTCCTTTTTGGCGACCGACTGAACGCTAACATTTTCACGCAAGTAAATATCTTTAACCGATTTCAACTTTATCTCCCATTCCAAGTCAACTTTTGTAGAATTTTCGTTTAGGTCGACATTTTCTGGTTCAACATACTTATTAAACAGTGCTTTAAAAATCTCATTTTTTTTTTAATTCACTTGGCAATGCTCTTTCTGCTTTTTTAATAGCCTTTCCCAGAGTTTGTTTACATGTATACACTTTAAGTTGTTCTGCTTGTTGAGCTTCTCTTTTCTTCATTGCTCTGTAATCTCTCAACCTTACGCGTTCTTTTTCTTGCACCTGTTTTAAAACATTTTTGTTTTTTGCCAATGATGAGCGACGTTTTCTCATTCTCTCAGCTGCTTTTTCGCGCAATTCTTTTAATTTCTGTGGATCGCTTTTAATTTTACTAATATTATATATTGCTTCCGTTTATCATTTTGTGATGTATTCGATGTTTTACCCATCTGCGAATATGTATTTGCGTTTTAAAAAAGTAAAGGCATCGCTTTTGAAAAAAAAAACTATACTTACGGTCGAACGTACACAACTTTAAAAATCAAAAATTTAAGTTTGGTTAATAATAACACCAAAGTTTTTTTATATTTCAATTGGGGACACCTAACTTATTTTAAACGTCTTGTGTCAGCCAACTGCTCGCCGACAATGCGGAGCAATTACAATAAAATGATGTTTTCGGTTGCGAACGTACGATTAGAACATAGATAAGAAGCAAAATAAAAATTAACCGTTAATCGAACTTTTTTTGGTCTCTTTGCATTTTTCTCTTCTTAATTGAATGCAATAAAAAGATTTTGTAGAAAAAGAGCAAACGTTACATATGTTTTCCATGTAGAATAATAAAATATAGAAATGTCTATAAAAGTAGCTTAAAGTGAATAAATAACAATTTTCAGTTTTCAAGCCAATTTCCCCATGAAAACCACTTTCATATGACATGATATCATTCAATTATAAAAATTTAGACATTATTTTATAATTTAACACAAAAAAAATCGATGATCACCGAAAATTAATTTTTTGGTTCTGGTTGACCATTCGGCGGAAATGCCCATATGCAAAAATCAATTTTTCACCCGATTGACTTCAAATTCGGTTTGTAAGGATAGTAAGTGTATAGTAAGTCGAGATGTCATTTTTCGAATATTTAACCGTAGGGCCGAAAAATTCCCAGAAAAGCGTCAGAAAAGTTTGTAAGGGGAACATATTTTTTATCATCCGATTGACTTGAAACTCGGGTTGCAAACAAATTATTCGAAATAATTGGACAAGTGTTATCCCGATTTCGAAAAATACGCTGGAAACTCATTTTGTAAAGACAGTTAGTGAGATAAATAGAGATGTCATTTTGCGATGTAGGAAAATTTGACAGTAGGATCGGAAAAGTCCAGAAAAATTCAGCATCCTGTAACGAACACGATCAGTGTGGGAAAGTGTCAGGGAAAGTGGGGTGGGTCTTTTGCCACCTAGTAAGCCGCCATGTCACATAATAAAAGAGAGTAGACAGAGTGATAATAGGAAGGGGGAACAACCAAGCGGTTAAACCACACGATGATACTAAGATAAGACCTGAACAATATATTTATGGTGAAGAACTGAGGTGGTGATGTTCTTCCTCTTATACCCGCCCAACCTGTAAACACACATTCCGCTAGTTGCCTTTACCCTATATAGATGCCACAATATTTACTTCAGGATCCCATTAAAAGTAACTTAATTCATTTTTCTTTATAATTCACAAACGTTATTCAATCCAACAAATCCCTTGTGTTATAAAAATACACTGAGGTTTTACTAACATATCGTTAAACCAACGATTGCTGTCTCTATACATTTCAAGGCGAGACAGCTTATACAAAAAAAGATATATGAAACAAGTTAACTTTAAAATTCACTCTTAACAGAATTGCTTAGATATTAATAGAAGCCATAAGCATGATTGTTTCAGGTATTTATGTATTTGGATGGCAAATTTAAACGTATGATTTTGAGCGGAACTATTATCAGTTATATGTACACAGAAAAAAAAAAATCTGCAATCAATCCGAAATCTTATTGAAAACAGGGTAATCCCGTAGCAGGCTTACAATGATCCTGTTTTATGGGATTAAAAAATAAATTGTGAGTGTAATCAATCTTTTTTGGGATCGTATCAAGACTATACGGGATTACCCTGTTTTCAATACCGTTTCGGATTGATTTTTTTTTTCAGTGTATGGAACTTAACTCACAATTCTCAGTGTGCGGCTATGCCGTACTTACGAACGGAGCAGCTGCAATTCCATCAAAGACGACAGGCCTGAAGACGGTTGATGGCTGGAGTGCTGTATGAACTTCAAAAGAAGTAGGAAATATAACAGCTAGTATTTCGCATGATTACTTAAAATTACACTAATCTAATTGTAAAGAGGGAATCCCACTTGGTAAAATCCATACACAACACGATCACTGAATTCTGGCGATTAATATAATATTTATTTAATTTAAGTTAATTCAGTATGCGTTCTCCAACTTAAGCTGACTTCACTCTCGGCGTCGTTTGTTACAATTGCCCGCTGGCCTATCGCCGGTCTCGGCTTATCGAATATCAGAGTTTCTTACATATCGATAGTTTGCATACGAGGTACTCGAGACGTTAGATTGGCTAGAGCATAATTTAAATAAATGGTTATACATGGAAACTTAATATACTTAACAGATTATGCATGGAAATTAATATACTTAACAGCTCGGCCATTCTGACTCCTTGATCGACCAGATCAATAGTTTCGTTTTCTGTATAAATTATCACAATTTACTTTCGGAGTCACTTTCGACACTATTTTTCCAATCTGACCATTTTCTTAGTCTATTTGCTTCTATGATACCTTCGTATGGTATTTGAGTTATTTGGCAATTATCAATATCTGTGATCACATATCTGTCATTTGGTAAGATCTTTTTGACCATATATGGGCCTTTGAATTTATTAATGAATTTTTTATTTGATTCAATAGTCGTGTCAACATTCCGCGCCACCACAAAATCTCCTATACTGTGAACTATGTGTGGTCTATGACTTTTCCTAAGTGCTGTCTCACTCTTATCCTGTAAACTCTGAATTTTCTTAATGGATGTTTTCCGTAATGCTTGCAAATTCCGAAAAGGTTCAGATTTATCCTCTAAGTATTCACTAAGCGTATCAATTTCAAGACCTCTTTGATACACTCCAAACATCAACACTGAAGATGCTTTTCATAAACAGAACGAATGACGTTTTCTTCCATTTCGGATGGTACATATAACAGTAACAATTCGTCCTTCATCTTCCTGTGCACTTATCCATCTTCCAGCACGAAATTCTTTACAGGTCCGGATTCTAACTCATCTCGCAATCTGGTTATAACCTGGTCTCTGTTCTGGGTAATCTGAAGCTGAAGACTTATTTCATCATCATTCAACACAGCTATTATCTCATCGCTCTTATTGATATTTTGTAATATCTACGCAAGGATCTAGGCATCTACTAAGTGCATCCACATGACCCATACATTTTCCACTTCGATGTACTACAGCGTATTGGTAATACTCGAGCTCTAACGCCCATCTAGCAATTCGGGCATTTATTCTTTTCCTATTAAGTGTCAAGGTTAATGAGTTACAATCGGTAACTGATTCTGAATGGGATGCCTTCGAGATAGATATGGAATTTTCTTAGTGAGTTCACAATCGCCAACGTTTCTAGTTCGAAACTATGAAATCTCGATTCTGCGGAAGTTGTTGATTGGGAAAAGTAAGCAATTGGATAAAACTTCCCATCTTCTTGTTTTTGTAACAGAATGCCTCCGAAGTCGTGAATGCTTGCGTCACAATGCAATTCAGTCTCTTTTTCTGGATTGTACAATGCGAAAATCGGTTTCGAGGACAATTTCATACAAAGTGTTTGAAATACCTTCAAACATTCGTCCGTAAAATCAAATGGAACTCCTGGTCTAGTCAAATTCTTAAGAGGTTTGGCTATTGTTTCAATGGCCGGAAAAAATCGTCTGAAATATGAAAATAGTCCCACGCATTTTTCGATATGTGACACATTTTTCGGAACTGGAAGGTGATTAATTGGCAATGTATGGTGATCGTTTGGTCGTATACCATCTTTGCTTACTTAACCCCAGAAAGTCAATTTCAAACACACAAAACTGGCATTTGCTCAATTTAAGTTCTAGACTAAACTCGGCCAGTCGTCTTAAAACCATTTGCAATACGATTACATGCTCTTCAAAAGTTTCTTTAGCTATGGCAATATCATCCATATAAACAGTCAAATTTCCGTCTTTTGTAAATGGCTGAAGTACAAAATCTGTAAACCGCCGAAAACGAGCAGGAGCCGTTTTCAGTCCAAAGCGCATTTTGACAAATTCATATTGGCCGTTTGGTGTTACAATCGCTGTATATTTAACAGAATCTTTTGCCATCTTAACTTGATGAAATCCACTTTTAAGGTCCAATATAGTAAAAAATCGTTTCCCTTCGAGTCTCTCTAAACAATCATCAATTCGTGCAAGAGGCTATCCATCTCTTCGCCTTCGCCTATCGCCTTGTTCAATGGTCTATAGTCGAAACATAATCTTTAATCTCCAGCTGTCTTCTTTACTACTACAGTGGCTGATGAATATGGAGAGGAACTAGGACGAATATGACCCAAAGATATCAGTTCGTTAATGATTTTCTCCAATTCCTTACGCTCGTGAGATGAGACTCTACGAGGTGCCGAAGATATTGGGACGTCGTATTTTAGTTTTATTTCCATTTCAAAATCATGATCAATCGGAGGTATCCTTTCAGTATCTAAATAGCTCACTTCGATGGTTTGCTTAATAGAATCTATTTGTTCAAAACTCAGCTCGGAATTTATATTCCACTGTTCATTATTTCCTAAGTTAATGCTGAATATAATCGTGTCAGAATCGGAATGCTTATTCATTTCACTTGGCAACAAACCTTCAGAAGCCGAATCATCGGAATCGGAATTACTTAAAAGTTTTGGTACTGAATCGTCATAGGCGTTTGCGGAGTAAACGGAATTTTCTGAAGCTGAATGTTCAATACAATTAGTCAATGCGGAATCAATACTGTTATCGGAAGCGGAATTGTTCGAGTTTGCGGAATTAACGGAATTTTCTGAAACTGAATTTTCAATACAATTAATCAATGCGGAATCAATACTGTTATCGGAAGCGGAATTGTTCGAGTTTGCGGAATTAACGGAATTTTCTGAAGCTGAATTTTCAATACAATTAATCAATGCGGAATCAATACTGTTATCGGAAGCGGAAATAAAGCTTTGTTTGCACATCTCACAACTAGCATCTGTTGTATCTGACTTCAAGGAACTGAACGTACAATGCAAAATTTTATCAGAAATTTTCAAATAAGTTTTATTTGCCGTTACTTCAATATTTGGCATTTCAATATGTTCAGAAAAACATAATTTCAATTTACATTTTTTGAGGAAATCCCTTCCACATAATAGGGGGATGAAATGATCAGGAACGACATAAAGTAATATTTGATGAGTAGATTGAAAGAACTTAACATCAGCCCAAATTTTCCCAAAGGTGCATAATCGAAAGTTTCCTAATCCTTTAAAGTTGGTGTCTATCAGATTATTTTCCTTAAACTGAATTGGCAATGCGGAATGTCGGACCAGACTAATGGCGCTACCGGTGTCAAAAAGAGAAATGCAATCACAGTAACTACAATTGGGCAAATTAGTAATGTCGAAAGAAACTCTTACCATATTCAATACTGAGACTTCCTTATTATCTACATCATGGTTGATGTCGCCACCTCTGAATTGGTCTGTTAGTGCTTTTCCTGAGGACGGCTTTGCTGTGCACTCCTTAATGGCATGTTGCATGGAACCGCAACGAAAGCAGGAGCCCTTTATCCTCTTAGGCTCGGAACAATCCTTGGCCATATGCCCAAAGCCTGAACAATTATAGCACCACTGTTGGCCAAACCCTTGACTTCCTTCGCTGCAACTGAAGTCAACCATCGTTTCTTGCGCATTTCTTCGTAGCGACGTGATAACTGAATGAGTTCTCTGGTAGTTTTAGCAGAGTACAGCAAGGCCACATCAGCTGAATCGTCTCTTAATCCGTCAATGATGAACTGTATGATCTGTGCTTCTTCGATCGAAGCTCGACTTGCGATTTCCTGCATTTTTAGTATGTAACCCAAAATTGACATTTTCCCGGGCAGGAACACAGTAGATTTGAGTGTGTTTACTACTTCTACTACCGAATAAGTTTTGCCAAAGGAGTTCAGGAAATTTTCCTTGAACAAGGCAAATGATGAGGCGTTACTCCCGCTCAGAAACCAATCAGCTTCAGTGTTCGGCTTCATTAGGCGACGCACGCACTTAAGCTTCACCCGATCACTTCGCTGAAGTTTGAGGTGTCATCAATGCTGCATTTACGCAACTCTTCCAGAACATGTTTCTTTTGTAGCAGCTGAATTTCTGCTTCCACTAGGGCACGTTCGGCTTCCACCAGCTCCAATTGAACAGTTTACGATCTTCCATTATTTTCTTGTTCTTGCTGCTGGTCCAAGGTGATTTCTGTCTCCAACTGCGCCAGGCGCTCATCTACGGGTCGTCATGCTCTTCACCATGAAGGCAGGCGCCATTAGCAAGTGCAATTTGTCGTAGTTGTGTACTGTCGTACAGACCAAAGTGTTAAGCAGGGTGTATTGTTGAGTTGACCAACTGGCAATAAAATGCAGCCCTTGCCGAGTTCAATGGGTTTATGTAACAGGGTGCCCACGTGCCGTCACTAGGCTAGGGATCAACGAATATCCGATCTGCAACCTCTCCCGATTATTCAGCTGTGGTTGCGCGCTGAGCTGCTGGCTTGATCCTTGGTCGATACTAGGCATAGATTCTTTGGCACAGAATCCTCAGAGCGTAAGCCAATTCTGGCTGCGGCAACACCTTTCTGCGCTCGGCTCACGGAAATCCGTAGGCAGTGACTGCAAAGCGCAATCCGCTCTTAATTATAATGGCCAGTATTCTGCCAAAAAACCACGCAATGTTGTCCTGCGAGACGGAGGCAGAGCCACAAAATCTGTGTCAAGAAGAAAAAGAACGCACTCGCTTGCAGCGCAGCTTGGCCGGCGTCGACGTAGCCGTACCACTTGAAAGTTGGCTGCCACCAAACGCTCCGCGCTAACAACAGCGTCGACCCGGGTTCAATGGTGGCCACCGCGGTCGATGGAGATGCACCAAGGCCTAGATCCAAAAACTTAATGAGAAATGATTCCCGATAAAATTGGGCACATACCTTTAACTCCAGAATTTGTCACTAGCACGAGTTGCTGATAACTTATTTGACTTTATTTCAGCTTAATGTCACAGGATGGCTTGATTATTTAAAGATTAGATTTTTCACAACTTTCTTGGCCGACGCTAAAGAGAAAAGAGAACGCAGCCATCGTTTACTACCGATTTTTGACAGATCGCAGAGTTGATGTTGCTGTCGATAGATAATTTTCCCACCGACTACATGTCTAGCATTTTGGCACTGCCAACTCATGCAAATGGTTCATTTGATTTTTGAACGCTAACAGCTGTTATAATTCAAATATGTTTAAACGTTAATTTTGTTTTCGCACACACCTACAATCCGAAAAACTATTTTTCATCCGAATGACTTGAAACTCGGTTTGTAAGGACAGTAAGAAATTTAATTTGTATTGTGATTTTCCGATTTTGGAAATTTGGCCGTAGGGTCGGAAAACTTCCGGAAACAAGGCATGCAATAAACTATATTTCATCCGATTGATATAAAACTTAGTTTGTAAGGATAGTTCAAGAAATAGCGATAACGACAATGGTAACGATAACAAAAAGGATAACGATAATTATAACTGTAACAGGAACGGTAACGGTAACGAGAACAATGACGACAACGAAAATTCAACAATGACACGTTTCATTTCTTTTGAAAAATTTAGCGCCATTGGTAGAATATTGGTGGTCAAGATTGTATAAAAGTTTAGTTCTCAGCGACTAGATCCAACCGTATTTTCTGAGCTACATTCAAGAAAAGTACGGAATAAGAGACATACAATTTTGTTTAAAATCAACCCAAAATGTTGAAAAATGGTCGGAAATTGTTGTATAAAACTCTTTTGCTCTTCATCTGATCAGCTCCATGATCTTTTTGAAAGCATCACATTAAAAAATATTACATTAAAAAATGCCTACAGTACTACCATGTACTAACGATACGCTGCACGACATAGTTCATCATATTGAGACTACAGGCAATTTGATTGCACATCGCCCATGACGATTATCAGAAGAGAAACTCGCTTTAGCCAAACAGAAAGCTAACTTTCTCCTGGCGTGCCTGGGGTCACAGTACCAGACTGTTATACAATAGCTCTCATACATGATTCTGCAGAAAGACTACATGGTAAATCAATCTTTTCCACAATCGACTTGGCACGAGCATACTACCAGATCACTATGGACGCCGAGGACATATAAAAGCGAGAGCGTAACGTAAAGTCAGCGGTGCTCGACTTTGGAATACCCGTTACTCAATGAGCAAAAGTTATAAGTAACCTCAATAACAGAACAAAATAGTGATATCTTTTTCGTTAACCGAATCGACGAAAAATAAGGAAATTCTGAATCACTGAATTCTAGCTCGCACATTAGAGATTATCATTAGCCCACAAACTCTCTCTCTCTTTCTTTTTCACAAACTTCCACCGCCATCTCGTTTAACAATATACTCGCTGCATAGATAGCAGCAGTGTTACAAAATGCTCGCACTCGGTGCGAAGGCACCAGCCTGGGTTTTTTGCTTGCCTATTTTTGCCCTCGCGCCGCTCAACAAGTAACTTTAAGCAGTAAGCGCAATGTATTTTCGCTTGCACACTAGCGAAATCATCATCGTCATTAAACTGCATCTCTTTTACCCACAGACTTCCACTTCCTCTCACCAATCACATAATTATGACCATGATGCAACAAGAGAGGTGAGGTGGCATCAGTGTGAGTTCTCTGCAAAGTACCTTCACGTTCAGTGATGCGTATTCTTTTGAAGCGTAAGTTTTGGCAAAAGTACGCATCACACTCATAACGCCCCACCTCTCCTTTTTTATGTTTTTCTAACTAATTTTGCGCGCAAATCAGTACAAATCATGAGCACCCATCCTCACTCACTCTCCCTCTCTCTCTCTAACACTTGTTGGGATTGTTTTTTTTTGCGCGCCTTTCTCCTTCTTACTCTTTACCCGCACGCCCCTCCACAATCCACATTTGTGTACAGTGTTGAGTAGTGTGCGCACTGTATGCAGTGTAGAGTAGTGAACTGATTCTATTTCCAGAGATGCAAGTGCCTTCCCCCTTCTCATCCATCAATTGATTGGGCGCGAGAATGACTTGAACACTCCAAAGGAAGCTGTGATAGCTGTTGTTTTAATACGCTTAGTGACTTGTTGCTATGGTAACAGCCTGCCTATGATTTTACTGATCGAACTCATGTAAAATCGATATAAAAACATTTTATTGCGGAGCGGGAAGGGGCTCAGCGAATGAACTTTTTGGGCTTTGATTTTATTATGTCTTTTCTCCCAAGAGTGTCAATTAAGAACTAACTTACAATGTGATGTCTTTTCTCTAGCAATAGCTCAATTTTAGGCAAAGCTCGAATTCTATTCTTAGAGCTGTATGCAAACTAACTGAACATATTAGAAAAGATTTAAGTGTCGTGTGCAAAATAACGATTAGTTGCGTTTGTTCTTCATATTTGTTTTCGACTTGTGCAGACTGTCGCGGCTGCGCTGAGGGATACAGTGGAACTTAAAATACATAACTCCTCCCACCATTAAGAATGTTAATGTCCTCGTTAACTGTAATAGTCCGACGTTCGTTCTTACGGCTTTTATATATTTTCTTAAGTACTATTGTGAGTTTGATGTTTTTATAATGATTTTTGTTTCTTTTACTTATTTTATAGTAATAGTAGTAGTATTTATTTCAAAATTATTAGGCTTGGCAATGCCTCATCTCTTTTAGTATCGGGCATAAAGCAATAAAGTGCAGCACGTCTTCCCGTGCGCCTAAATTGCAGAGGGTACAGGGATCATCACTAATGTGGGGCTTATAGCCCAGTTGCAGCATCTCGCATCTAGCCTTAAAAATGATGC
This sequence comes from Lordiphosa fenestrarum, assembly GCA_035044985.1. Taxonomy (NCBI): domain Eukaryota; kingdom Metazoa; phylum Arthropoda; class Insecta; order Diptera; family Drosophilidae; genus Lordiphosa; species Lordiphosa fenestrarum. The sequence goes on from JAWNNO010002905.1 coordinate 41,836, forward strand.
TTATTGTGTTGCGATTGCCATACTGCAAAACATTGTGACTTTCCAGCTTTGCTATAATCTTTGGAAGTCGTTGATCTGGGAGCTGCATTATTTTTTCCATATATTTAAAATGCCTGCTAAGTGTATTGTGGTGTGGGGTGGGTAGGCCGGTTTCTAAGTGCAGAGCGTAATTGGGAGTGTTCTGCGAGAGTTTGAATATTTATTTCAAGAACATGCGACTTAGTTTTTCGACATCCTCATATGCTTTTAATCCCCATACCTCTGACGCATAAAACTTAATAGCTCCCGATGTTGCCTCAAAAAGTTTATATTTGGCGCTTGCTTTTATTTGCTGTTTCCCGTTAATAGATTTCCATGTTCTGTTTATTGCCCTTCTGGCTTCTTTGCGTTTGTTGATGAGGTGCCTTTACATATCAATATTTTGAGTGAGAGTCACGCCTAGGTATTTATTAGAGCCCTGCATGAGATGAATCAAAGTTCCCCTTGACTTTCTTACTGATTTGATCTATCTATGAATTTCTAGTCATTGTTCACAAAATTATTGACTCATTGAATTATAGCTCATGACATGAGGCATGAGCTATAGCTCATGACATGAGGCATGAGCTATATGATCTGTTTGAAATAGTTCAGCTCAGCTCAGCTCATGCTCAACTCAAATAGCTCATAGGGTTCAATGTCAATATGAACAGCTCAGAGCCTTAATGTCATAAGTTTCTGGACTTGTTTTTATTAAAAATTCTAATTTTATTGCAACATCAAGAACTATTAATAAGAAAGAAAGTCGGGCAAGCCTCACTATAAGATACTCTCTACCAACGAAATTATACGCTCAGCATAAACTTTGATGCTGCAGTAGCAGCTGAAAGCAGCGGTGCTACAGCGCTGCAGCAGCGAAAAGTCTTTTGATCATAACTCGAAAACCGTTTATTAGATCTTCACCATTCCTTTGGCGGATCGATAAGTTACCTGATTACCAAATACGTCCAGAAGGAACAAACCGTCTATCTTTAAAACTGTGGGAGACTATGAAGTTTTTTCCAAATGGCGGGGGCGTGAGAAGCATATGTCAAATACATGTCAAACCTCTATCTCTTACCATCTCTGAGATCTGTGCGTTCATACGGACAGACAGACATGACAGACATGACTCGGCTGTTGATGCTGATCAAGAATATATATACTTTATGGGGTCGCAGATGCTTCCTTCTGGCTGTTACATACTTTTGCAAAAACTTAATATACTCTATGTACCCAAGGTACAGAGTATAAAAAGCATAAATAGGAAATGGAGCATTATGTTGAATAATGAGACTGCACTGGACTTAAACCAATCTATAACTTACTACATTAAATGGTGGTTAAATTTATAGCACGTTTAAACGATTAGTCGATTGCAGAAAAAATGGTTGGACCCCACAGATAACTCTACTAATTCAATGTTTTCCTTAATTCAAAAATAGTCCTCATCGAATTCCTCCGAGTCTTCAGAGACAATCTCAGAAAGCATCAAAAGGTAGTTTATTTCAGGAGAACTCAAGATTTGCCAAAAGCGCGGAAGAAGTAAGGGAAGGTCGCAAACTTTTTGGCTGCAGAAAGTGCTGCAGTGTTCTTTATATCTGCTGTCAAGGTTTTTATACATGGGGGAGTTAGGTATGGGGTAGTTACGCATCGACTGGAAGCCAAGAAGGCTGTATCAGGAGCATAAGTGGAGGTGTTTTAGGGGTCTGAAACCAGCAAGTCGGCGGTGTGCAGTTTCTACATAACTGGGCCAATTAAACTTCCTTGGAAGCATATATATTTAACTCGTATCTAAGCTCGACCATGAAGCAGCGTTCTTCGAGGAAGTAGCGAAGTATAGCGAATTGCGCAGTTGGGAAATATGGTAACAAAATTTTTTTGTGTTGACTTAATTTTTGACTTGATATGATCTAATGAACCACTGGAGCACAGATTGGAGCTTGATCTATTTGGAGCTTGATCTATTTGGAGCTTGATCTGTTTGGAGCTTGATCTGTTTGGAGTCATTATAAATTTGAGCTGACTAACTCGAATCAAAATATTTTCAGACTTGATTTACTTGAACCTTTTTTTTTAAACATGAATCAAAGGGCACTTTGATTCCACTCATGCAGGGCTCTAGTATTTATACTCCTGTACAATCTCGAGTTGTTTGTCCTTAAGGAATCAGTTTTCTTGTCTTGATTTTCGACCCCTGCCATCTCGCACAACTAGTATTTTTGACTTTTCACAATTTATTCAAAGTCTCCATTTGTTACAGAAGTTTGCAGACTTGTCTATCATGAGTTGTAGTTCTCTCGGAGTTTCCGCCATCAGCACCATATCATCCGCATACATAAGGACTTTACATGTTGTGTCCCCTATGACCGCACCGCCTGGAAGCTCTGTATGGAGGTCATCAATATAGAGTGCGAACAATAGCGGGACTCCAGTGTTTGTTTGAAACCACTCCGAACATTTACTGCCATCCCAAACTGAGGTGGAATTATTGTCGTATAAGCTTTTAATCGACTTTATAAATTTCGTTGACATTCCCAAGTTGCCTAGCTTAAACAGGAGCCCTTCTCTATTTACAGTGTCAAAAGCTGCACTAAAGTCCACAAAAAACAAGTAGAGCTTCTTTCTCCGCTCCAGGTATGATTCCGCAATTCTGGTTAGTACAATGATGGAGTCGATAGTACTATATCCCTTCCTCAAACCCGCTTGGTGCTCGCTTAGGAGCTTATTTTCTTCTACCTATGTTGTCAGGCGCCTCAGAAGAGCTGCTGCGTATACTTTTGCCATTGAATTTTGAAACGATATTCCTCTGTAGTTTGCAGGTATTTTGGCGTCACCTTTTTTGTATATAGGAAATACCAGACTTTTCCTAAAGGACTCGGGGCTATTCCCTCTTCGAAGATATGGTTGTACGTTTCGGTGGTGCTGTTAATGAAGTTCGGTGTAGCGTTTCTTAGAAACTCCGCTGGTATGCGATCTATCCCGGGTGCCTTCTTATCTTTACAGTTTCGCAGAGCAATCTCGACTTCGTAAACTTGAATACTTCTGTCCAGAAAATGGTTTGTAGGTGTAGTAAGCGAATAGCTTGAGGGGCCTGCATGATCTGCTGTGTAGAGAAGTGCGTGAAAGTGTGTAGCTAGTGCATTTATGTCGGCTTCTATTTATTTCCTTTCGCTGCGTCCATTTAGTCTCTTCGCCAGCTCCCAGAAGTCCCTTCTCACTTTGTTAAAATCGTCCTGCATTTTATGGTTGTGGTTTTGCTGCTTACTCTTCCACAAAGTGTGTTTGCCTGTTGGTATTGTACTCGTGTGTTTAGCGAGTCGTTTTCTCGGACGGCCAATAACGCTTTAAAAGATGATTTTCTGGCTTCCTCGCATTGGTAGTCAAACCATGGCTGCACATATAGCTTGACAGTTACTTTTCCAGTGCTTTGCATACACTTTGCTGCTTCAATGACAATTTTTTCCAATTGCTCAATATGGTGGGGAGACACACTTTGAGTGCAGAGTGCACTGTTTATATTGAACAGATTTTGGGTCCTTCCATCTAAGCCTTGGAAGAAGTTGATCGTCGCAGGTTATTTCCTCGTGACTACTAAAGAAGCAAGTTACCACTAAAGGAAGATGATCCGAGAAGGTTTGACTAACTACATGAAAGTTTTGAACTGCTTCATGCCAATTTCCATTAACTAGACAGAAGACCATTGTCGTCGCAACCTCACCTTTTTGGAACGTGAACTTTCCGCTTCTGTCTCCTAAGGTTCGACCGTTTAGAACCGTTAGGTTCAAACATTCACACATATCTGTTATTTTTTTGCCCTTAGTATCAAGAGTTATATCTTTTGCCTATCTACGTGTGGAATAGCCGTTAGCCGTGTCATCTTCCTCGGTGAGTACCTGTTGGTCGCCAATTCCGTTTAGGTCACCTACGATCATGACATCCTCTTGTGTGCTTTCCAAGACAGTGTTATATAATATTCCAAAATCCGAGTTCCAATTATTACAGTTTAAGAAGGTTGATATAATAGTGTACGTTTTATTGAGTTGCTTTATTTGTATTAGTACTTTTTCGTTTATTTCTGTGAAAGAGCATACTTTTGCGAGTTCCCTATTTATTCCGTACAGAATTCGTCCGCTTGGCCTCCCTTTTGTACTGCACCGTTTCGCTTCTACCCATTTAAGCATGTGATTTGGGAAGAACAGTTCAAAGTCATCAAAACCTTTATCAGCAAAAGTTTCAAAGAGCAGGAAGATTTAGTGGCTGCATTTATAATTTAAAAAGTTTCTTAAAATTAGCTAAGATTTAAGGCCTTTGCTATATGCTAGGGTTGTTATTAGCTTAGAAGATTTGTTTTGGCTGCTAGGTCCATCTCAAAACCGTCTACATACAATTGGTTTAATGCTGACTCTGCAGGCTGGTTTTCGCAGTAGAGTTCACCTTGGCCACTCCAGTGGAACCATTTATCAGCAATGTTAATTCTGTCATCTCTTACATAAACGCTTTTCGTGCTGTTCATTTCGCGGAGTTGCTTTTGCAGAATGAGCATAATGCGCTTGTGCTGTCTCCGTTTATTGTTTAGGTCCTTTTCTATGTAAATTTGTGTTCCTTTTAACAGCTTGGTCTGTCGCAATATCGCCTGCACTGCCATCATCGATCCAAACTCTACCATTATCATCATTTGGCCGTTTTTTTCGCTCAACTTTCTAGCTGATTCGATCATGGGATTGCCTGGCATCTTTAGTTTATCAGCAACCAGCGATTTCATTTCTTCCATGGGGTTTTCCGTGAGTCTAGGCCTCTGAAAATGAAATTACGTTGCTTTGGTAGCATCTTCAACCCTTAAAAGCCTTTGTGACTCTTCTGACTTCCAAGCGCGTAGTTCTTGCAGCTCTGCCTTAAGCGATTCATTTTCCTCTGTCAGGAGTTCCACCTTTTCATTTATTCCGGACATATCTGCCTTTATCTCGGACACATCTGCCTTTATCTCCGCTACATCCGTCTTGGTTGCCACAATTTGATGCTTTTGGTCCAGGAGGACATAAAGGACATACGTATCTCCAGCTTTAGGGGCTCAATTGTTGTAGACTCGCCTCTTGCCGGTACCATATCTGGAGAGAGTTCCTTCAGCAATCGATTTGCTTCGGATCCTGAGGGTACGCAAACGGTAGCTGGTGTCGTTGGTAGCTGATTTTGATCATGTCGGTTGAAATCAACTTCGAAACGGGCGCCAATAGGCAGTAATCGATAAAGAGCGTCTGTGTCTTATCGAACTAGTTCCGGTTCCTATGCAGTCACGTGCGAGTGAGCCAGCTGATATCGTTTCTAAGCTTAGCAGGCCAGCTTTATTTACATTTACATGTACTCACACATACAAATCGTGTTTTCACTTTCAGTCAATCGGCGGCTTGGCAATTATTTTTATATTTAGCAAAATTAATTGCGTTGAATATGGGCCTGCCTCCAGCAATCTTCATCAACTATCGACGCGGTCGGTCCAGGGTAATATGTGGATGATAATTGCAACAGTTTTCACAGCTTTGATATTGCGTTTTACAGGTTCAACACCTGTGCCCCCAGCAGACGCAGCCTCTCACTTCAAGATCAACAACAATATTCTGATTTCATATTTGTCTCTTAACAACAATATAACTGTACAATATAATAACAAATCTTCAAATATATCATTTTGCTTAAATATATATAAAAACCAAGTTTTTTCGAATTCTATTTATTTTTAGTTTTTCTTATTTCTAGTGTTTGTTTTTGGGCATTAATATTACCATCACTAACTTCTATAGGGTGATCATTTGAATATCTGGATCTGCTAACTAATTTGTTCCGTTTAAACTTAGACCTATGTCTCCTTATATTTCTCTGATTGATAAATTCTTTGTAATTAGTGTCATTATCTTTGGTCAGTTGACCAGTTTTTCTAAATGGATTATCTATCTTTAATTTTCTTTTCAATTTCATATCTACTTTAGCAAATGCCGTATCAATCCCATGTTCTTTTCTTTCTTTGTTTAATTTTTTTGATTTTATCTTCGTTACTCTTTTGTGTGTCTTCCCGAGGTTCCTCATTAAACAGAAATATTGAAGCTGGGGCTTTACCTGTGCTGAGGTGAATTGATTTGTGGTTATAATTGTAAAGTATTTCTTCTATATCCATGGCAATAATTTCAAATTTATTTTCTGTTCTTATTACTCGCATTTTCTCAATAATTGTTCAAAGACAACGTTCTACTATATCTGCTATTCCGTTTTCACTGCTTGTAATTTCAACATGTATGTTGTCACTTTCTAACCATATACATAGGGCCCTACTTGTCATACCTGGGTCTTGATCCATTTTCAAAACTTTCGGCTTACCTATATAATTAAAAACTTTCAATAGAGCCTTTTTCGTTTCAATCCGGTCTGTTGTCGTGGTTTCAATAGGCGATATTCATATCAATACATCTTAGAAATGTTATATTCTTTGTAAAGAAATAGTCAATAACGTATTTATCTCTTGTATTGATTGTACTTGGAGTTGTCTCGTATGGTAAGTCTGTTCGTCTGTTTTCATGTATACTTAAGTTGCAGGTTCCACATTCATTAACAATATTTTGTATTAATTTTATATAATCTGGGTAAAAGAACTTCTGCCTGAAATCGATTATTACCTTTTGAATTCCTTGATGCATTTTTTCTTCGTGTAACTTAATGATTAACTCTTTGAAATCTGAATAGTTTTTTATGTTTATTAGATTTTTATTTGCCCTACAAACTCGAGTTCCAGTATTAGGATGTATAAGAATCATGTATTCTTTTTGGAAAAGCAAGAAGTCTGTTGCTTGATCAAATAGAATAGTGTTAGTTTGGTCACAGATCAATTCCAGAATTATTTCCTTAGCCTTCTCGTTTGTCATATCAGTATAGAATATTTTTATTATGGTTAGATTAAATGACTTTTCTGTTTCAATTTTTCTTCTTGGCCTTTTATGAAAATGATTTGTCTTTTATAAATGTTAAGTGTCTGTTATTGGTATTGCTGCCAGGTTATCATCTTAAGCAATATGAATGGTTGGTACCAATGGTTGGTACACTAATGAGTCTGTATAATCGTCGATCATATAATTCGTGTTTTATTTTTAAGGGGTTCATAATCGCAATCGTCTTTTATATTAACCCTAGAAAGTGCGTCTGCAACGTAGTTTTCCTTTACCTTGATGTAATTTATCCCAAAATCATACTCGTTGAGTCTAGTTTTCCACCGTTGCAACTTCATGTTCGGTTCTTTTAAATTGTGAAGCCAAGCCAAAGGTCTATGATCAGAATTTACTTTAAATTGCCAACCATAGAGGTAAGGCCTAAAATATTTTGTGTTTTGCCACTATTGCCACTATTGCCAATAACTCCTTCTCTATCGCTGAATAATTCCACTCGTCGTCGTTAAGCGTCCGGCTGGCAAATAAAATAGGGTTTTTGTCCTGTGATAAGACACCACCTAAAGGAAAATTGCTTGCATCTGTTGTCAAAGTAAATGTCTTACTATAAATGCGTATAGGGTCGCTTGTTATTAACAATTTTAATTTTTCGAAAGAGTTTTTTTATTCATTGTTGTCCGTATCAATAGTTTGTCAGTTTTTTTTAAACAATTCGTCATTGGCTTAGCAATTTTAGCAAAATCTTTAATAAATTTCCTATAAAATCCGCAAAGTCCCAAAAATGACTTGGATTTGTTTTTCGGTTTTCGGAATTGGGAACTCCATAATTGTTTTTATTTTACATGGGTTGGGCCTAATACCATTGGGTGAAATAATGTGGCCTAAAAATGCCGTTTCCCTTCTCAAATATTCGCATTTATTCATCTGCAATTTAAAATGGGCTTGCCTGAGTTTCTCAAAAACTTTTGTAAGTGATTGTATGTGCTTTTGAAGGGATGTATAGAAAACAACTATATCATCGAGATATACTAAACAATGGGCTTTTTCAGCAGATAAATCCGATTTACGATAACTGATTTATGATTGCCGATTCTACCTTCTGAATACAGTGATTGCGTGATTGCTCGACAAACTGTTTACCCCAAAAATGAAAAAAAAGTGACAAACTGACAGCGTTCAACGCCCTTAAAGATTGTGCGTAAAATGAGTTGAGTACTAATGCCAGAACTTAGCAATCAGTAACATTCAGCAGAGAATCATCAGCAATCGCAAATCGTAAATCAGTTATCGTAAATCAGATTTATCTGCTGAAAACGCCCAATGAGTGCCTATCAAGTCTTTAATAAGTTCGTTCATGCAACGCTGGACGGTTGCTGGCGCGTTTTTAAGCCCAAATGGCATTCGGGTATATTCGTAATGCCCGTTTTGTGTAGAGAATGCAGTTTTTTGTATCGAATCAGCATTCATTTCTACACAGAAAAAAAATGATATGATCTGGTACTCAATGTTATATGTTTTCATATCATTAAAAAGCCGATACGATAAAGTTACGAATGATCTGTTCGAAAATATCAATTTGATATTTTCGAGAATATGAAATCAATATTAATAAGATTACATTGATATTTTATAATGTCATTATGACACAATACATAAAAAATATACTGAATATAGAAATTCACTGTGCTTTTAGTGGCTATGTACTATTAATAATTTGACAGAATCAAATTTTTTTTTTTTAATATATAAAGAGAAAAAGGATTGACGGATCTTAATCCGCTTACAAATTTTTACGAGGTTGACGAAGACTGGAACGGGGACAGTTTGCCGTCTGGCTGGAATAAGTAATTGTACTGGTCGGACAGATAGATTCCATTTAAGGCGAGGCAAGCAGACGGCCTGTTGGTCGCCGTCCGTGTGTCCTTAGGTCGGACGGATGTCTCTTTTTGAGCCGTCTCCGTATCCTTGATGTCGTCAGCTCATTGGCAAGACGATTTGTGTGGGCTGGCAATCGGTCTCTATATCTACTGGTGTGTAGATTGATTTGCGAGCAAACTGGTAGAATGCCAAGGTCTTTGTAAATGGTGGTGTTCCGCACGTACCAGGGAGCATCGCCTATTCTGCGCAAAATCTTGTTTTGCATCGTCTCGACCTTTTTGATGGATGTGTCACAGGCAGTACCCCAGACGCAGATACCCCAGGTCCAAGTCGGGATGATTATAGACTTGCCAATAAGCAGCTTAGCGCGTAGTGAGAGCCCTGATCTCGCTCTAAGTAGCCAATCCAATTGTTTAGCCTTGGCGTGGGGGACAGCCACAGCTCGCTTAATGTGGTCAGACCATGCAAGCCTCCCATCCAGTGTTATGCCCAGGTACCTGACAGAGTGCGTATGCGATATGACTGAGCCGTTCAGCTTCAGCCTCGGTGTGTTGCCTCTCTTTTTTGTACAAGTGCAGTGCTGACTTTTTTCCGGGTTAACAGCAATATTCCAGCGGGATGCCCAAGCACTAAAGCCGTCCAAAAAGGATTGAGCTGTAGCTGACGCTCTACTGGCGATGGGGCTGTAAGCCTGGAAGGCTGTGTCATCAGCATAAGTGGCTATAAGAATGTTTTGGGCGTCTGGAACCGGCAAGTCCGCGGTGTACAAGGTGTACAGAACTGGGCCAAGTACACTTCCTTGGGGAACTCCAGCTTCAACGCGGCGGATACTAGAGAGCTCGTCCCTCAGCTGGACCATGAAGCAGCGTCCTTCAAGGAAGGAGCGCAGCAAAACAAACTGCTCAGATGGCAGCAGAGACTTCAGCTTAAAAAGCAGAGAATCAGAAAAAAACAAAAAAATGTTTTTTATTATTTTATTTACTTTACCTTTCCTTGACTTGGGATCGAGCTCTGGACCTCTAGCCATTAACACGAATGGAATGGCACCATCGGACACGCGTGTGGCGACATGTCACAGAGCCTACTTAAATAATTCGAAAAGTTGCCTGAAATTTCGAAATGAAACACCATTTGTCTCTTTCCATTTTCACATTTTCTATACGAAAAAAAAAATATATGCCAAAATATCAAATTAACCAGCCCAGATCAAAATGATATTGACATTTTTTTATCTCTGTGTATTTGCAGAAATCCCTTCGCCAGGTAGAGTGTAGTAAAATACTGACATTTTCCCAATATTACATCAATATTGGGAGTTGGAAATTTGTCGTCAACTGTTTTATTATTTAAGTGTCGATAGTCTTGAACTACTCGGAATTGTTGTTGGCCTGATAAGTCATCTTTCTTAGGGACAATAGATATTGGGCTACAGTATGGAGAAGATGATTTTCTAATAATCCCTTGGTCTATCATTTCCTCTATCTGCCTGTTGACCTCTTCCCTATGAACATATGGGTATCTGTACGGCTTTTGATATACTGGATCTTCATCTTTAGTTATAATTTTGTGTTTGATGGTATGCGTAAAGCTCAATTTGTCACCCTTCCGAAACTGTATATCTTTAAATTCGTTTATCACCTTTTTCAGTGCCTTTTTCTTCTCCTCGTTTAAATAGTCATCTCTGATGTCAATGTCAAAATTTATTTCTTTAGCCATAACGTAGTTAAATTCTTTGTATTTTGATTCGTTTTTTAAGTTTTCAACATCTTCAGTTGATAACATGTTTTTATATCTTTCTTTTTCTTCCTGGCCATTCAACTGAACATATTCTTCAACGAAATTTATAAAAGTTTTTGTGAGGTTCAACAAATCTCTTCCTAGCAAAATATCGTAATTGTCAGAAAAGTCATATAAAAATAATGAGATTTCCCCAGATTTTCCTATTATAGGGTTCGCTTCTATGAGTCTCACTTGGCTTAGAGTGGTTTCACCTAGCATTGTCTTAATCGTTCTAGGGTTTGTTTCCTGTGTAGGCCAATTTTTTAAAATATATGGTCTTATTAAACTAATGCTTGACCTCGTATCTATAAGGCAACAATAATCTTGGCTACCAATTTTGTTAATCGAAGTTTGCTTGGAGTTTGTTATTGTGTGGTTTCCGAGGCTTGTGTTGGAAAATTTTCGGAAGTGTCCATGGCCTCGCCACGTTTTTGTTGTCCTGATTCTAATTCTCGTGGTCTTTTCGGTGGCCCTTCCGCATTAGGTGAATAGGTTGACGAGTTATTTTGTTTTTGCTGTTGGAAGCTGTTTTGCTGACTATCATAGTTTGACTGGAATCTATTATTGTCAAATCTCTGATTTCTGTGTTGCCTATTTTGAGTTTGCCTATAATCGAAGATTGATAGATATTATACAACAAAAAAATAATGAAACAAAAAAACGATTATTCCTGGTAGCTAACATGGGCTTATTTATAGAGTTTCGGGTGTAACGAGCTGGTAAGCCGATTAAAAGCTGAGGCAATCCGAGAGTATCACGCACAGGCAGCAGCGAGTACGCGTCGTATCTATAAATATCTGGATTATACGAACGGAACCGGTTATATATCAGACGATATGAAGCTGCCAAACATTACGTGGATTTTTAAAGCACGATGTGGACTCCTGCAACTAAACGGCGATGGAAAGGAGACATTTAGCCATTTCTTCGGACAATGTCCAGTCCTCAGAGAGTTCAGGGTGCTGTATTAAGGGAAGACCATACTAAGGCTAAATGAAATTATAAGTATATTAAATGGGCCAAACTGGGATCAATTGGCTAATTTTATCAAATATGCAATAAAGTACAGATCATTTCTCCTAAATAATTTTAATTAGGCAAACTTTAATAAAATTAATCAAAGTAAACAAATTGTAAAACGCACCACTCACTTAAACATTTATGCCGACAGACGACTATTAAGTCATTGTCAGTAAGTTCTTTGTGTACCCCTTATTGTAAGACTTTTTTGAAAAAAAATTGAAATAAAGAACCAATACATACATACATACACATACATACATTGGCTTATAATAACCGATTTAATCCTCATGCGTCATCTATAAATATCTTTATATCTTTGATATAACGCAGTAAGTGTTTTACCAAAGATATATAGATATTATAGATGACATTGGCTACCAGTTTTCGATTTGTTCCACATGCGTCATCTATCATATCTATAAATCTTTGCTATAATCTTGATGGCGAGATTGTTGGCTAGATTCTCGAACTGGATTCTGATTTCGATTATTTACTATTACATGTTGGTTTTGGTGAGACTGAATTCTTTCTTGGTTGTTGTAGCTATTGGGTGGTCTAAAAGTTGGTTGAGAGTAGTTCTGAGTGTGATATTGAGTGTTAATTAAAGAATCGGGGTATTGATTCTTTTGAAAATTTTGGGTTTGATTTGTTTTTGGATTATTATTTTCATATAATTTCAATTCATGAGCGACTCTTCGCAATGTAGTTGGATTACTAATATCGTATCTACAAACTGTCATAAAGATCCTGTCTGGCAATTCTTTTTGAATGACTTCATTAATAGCTGTGTTTAATGCTTCTTTATAAATGATTTGATTGTTGATTTTTCCATCTATACTCAACTTATTGCAAATAATGAAAAATCAATCATCTAAGATATCAATAAACTTACGAAGATTGGCATCATATTTAGTCTTATTAGTTAGATGTTCAACAATAACACAGGGGAACAGCAATTTTGTGGCATGACCTTTGATGAAAAATTCTGGTTCAGTTTTGTCCACTAATTACAAAACTGGTCTCGGTTTGGCTCCATCAGCTTCTGTTTTAAAGATATAGCGGAAAATGTGTGTTGCACGTTTTTTTGCTTTAAAAAAATTATGGAGGTCACATGGAGCAAAAAATTTTTATTTTTATTTCAACAGCTTTAGCATATAGCCCAAAGACCCTTCTATTTTCATGAATTTCGTTGCATTTATATCAGCTTGATGGACAAAGCAACATGCGGTTAATCCCGAAAAAATGAACTAAAATTTATGGCAGGCCAACTAGATTCATACACGAAATGTTTATAGGATATATTAAAAAACTACGTGATCTAACATAGACCTTACACTTAAAGTCAATCAAATGTACAATAATAACATTAAGGCACTACTAGATTCCAATAATTTCAGCTAAATTCATTGTTTGCTTAGGTTAGGTTGGGTAGTTCCGGCTGATCCAAGATGGGACCGGATGATTATTTGGGTCCGTTTGACTTAGAAATCCAGGAGGATCTTTGACGTTTTGGCGAAAGCCAATAATTGTACATCTGCATATAACTTAAGGATTACTTCAGCTTTCTGAGCACCCAAGGAAGCTCACCATAAATTTTAATAAGGATCCTACCGGCTGCGCCAATTAACTTTTTGGGCTTTGATTTTATTATGTCTTTTCTCCCAAGAGTGTCAATTAAGAACTAACTTCCAATGTGATGTCTTATCTCTAGCAAAAGCTCAATTTTAGGCAAAGCTCAAATTCTATTCTTAGAGCTGTATGCAAACTAACTGAACATATTAGAAAAGATTTAAGTGTCGTGTGCAAAATAACGATTAGTTGCGTTTGTTCTTCATATTTGTTTTCGACTTGTGCAGACTGTCGCGGCTGCGCTGAGGGATACAGTGGAACTTCGAATACATAACAAGCGCATTTAACTCAGAGAAGTATGCTACGTTTATTATATCCTTTATAACTCTCCCATTTATTATCCGATCTTTATGAAAATATTTGAGATTGTAAATACTGGGAACATACACTACATAGGACATATTTAACATATTGTTTTGCGGGGGCGGGAGGGGGCGTGGCACAAATTTGAAACAAACTTGATCTGAGACCTAGATGTTCATACAGACGGACGGACAGACGGACATGGCTTTAATGACTTGACTATTGATGCTGATCAAGAATATATATACTTTATTGGGTCGGAGATACTTCCTTCTGCTGTTATATACATTTGCACGACTTTAGTATACCCTTTTTTTACTCTTCGAGTAGCGGGTAATTACAGCCGTCCGTTTGGTCTTATTGAATCCCATTTTTTTCAAGGGTTTTATGGACGACATCTTCAGAGAAATTTACTTCGTATACTGCGCCATCTTACAAAAGCATGGTCTTGGAATTGATCCTAGCAAATGCCAATTTGGCAAATCAGAGGTACGTGTTTAAAGCTATATTATTGACAGCAATGGTATACGGCCGCCGACAGATCGCATAAGCGCAATTGCATATAACAAGCAACCTGAAAACTTGTATGAGCTTATAAGATTCTTGGGTATCATCAACTACTATTGGCGATGTATTCCACAGGCATCCAAAGGCTTCACTAAGTGAGTAAGTGAACGACAAATGCAAAGTGACTTGGACACCTGAACTAACAATTGCTTTTAGGTACTGCAAGCGTAGCGTGACAGACGCAGGTTTTTTTTATCGCATCCCTCATCCCGCGCACCCCTGTACAGTGGATTCGTCAGAGGCCGAAAATCAAAAATATGAATACAAAATTTCGAAACCAAATTGATGACTTTCGTTTCTTGAAAGAACTGATTAGTCGATAGAGCAGTTCATTTTTTGTCCGAACAGATGAAATAGGGTGTAACTCCAGTAGCTTGGGGAATAGCATTCCTAAGGTCACATTCTATTTCGGGCAAGTAAAGATCCCAATCTCAATGGTCTTCTTCCAAGTATGTCCGGATCGCATTGAGCACCAATTGGTTCACTCTTTCGGCTGCGTTTGATTGCGGCGAGTAAACAGCTGTCCTAACATGCTTTATGCTATACTGCTTCACCAAGTCCTTCAAAAGTTTGCGTACAAATTGTTTCCAGTTGTCGGAGTGCAGCAAATCTGGGACTCCAAAGGTATTAAAAGCCTCTAGGGTCAAAAACTTGACTGCTGCTGCTGCTGTCGCCTTAATCGCTTCTAAATCGCTTCACCGCTTTTAAAAAGACAAATTAGGAGAGATAGTCGATCACTACAAATATGTTCGGATGACCCGCCTTGGGTCTCGGGTATTTTCCCCAAAAATGGATGTAGATTTTTTACGTCTTTGCAAACTGAGCAATTCCTCACATAGCCTCTGATCTGGCTCACCATCCCGGGCCAGTGAAATCGATGCCTTAGATGATGAAGGGTTTGGGCTATTGCTCCATGTGAGCAAATTGTAGGTGTATGCGCGTTCAATACCAATGAAGTAAAAAGTGATGGGGACACATAAATATTAGGGTGGAGTGAAACATTTTTTTTTTAAATTCGTTTCTCTCCTATTATTTATTGATGACCCATAGTCTAACAAGTAATCGTTCAATTGGTGGCGCAATAGACTTGAAGTTTATAAAAATCTTCAATTTTAGTGGCACAAGTAAAAAATTTGTTTCATATGTTTTCACATCTTATTTTGATATGTTTAGCATATTATTAGATACATAAAATAAGAAATATAAAAATAAACTTAAAATTAGACATTTCCTCCATCCATTTGTGATTGAAAAAATTCTTTTTTTTGTATTGAAAAAGGGGGCAGGATATACCCTTTTTCAATACAATCCGAGAACGAATAAATCCATCCCTAGCTTTTGGACCACAAACAGACAATGAAGCTTCTGTCACGAGCTTAACGCATCTCTCCACATCTTGAGTGTGGCAAGGAAACTTATCAAACTTCAGTAAACTAGTTCCTGATGAAATCATGTCCTCCAAATCCTTATTATTATACCTCATAGTCATTGGAGGCTCTGTAATCTTTTCTTTTGCCCAATCTATTATATTATAATACTTCGACGCATGTGCTTGAAGCTCTGGAAGTCGAAACTCGCGAACTTTCATTCCCTTTCTCTCCTTTCGAGCCTTCAATATCTTTCCTAGAGCTAGTTTCCTTATACGGGATGCATCATCTTGCAACATAGCCAATAAAATATTTTCTGGATGTGCAAAGAATTTCTTTGTATGGTTTTCAAAACTATGCTCTTCAGATGATCTCTCAAATACAAACTCCTTTTAACCATGCTAAAAACATGAACCGGACCGTCTTTACAAGATGACTTTGTTTTGATGTCAAACCATGTTGGTGCGTACACTTTCATGATGAAAGTAGCTAGTTCCCTCAAGCTTTCTGTTGGCTTAGCTGTACCGATGTATAACCGGAGAATCCTATTCGCGCAAGTCAGCCATCGTGAATGTGCCAGTGTTCCTGGATCTCTGCAGGCCAAGTTTGGTGAGATATTGCCAACAGAAACTGCAGAGCATATTTGATAAAGATATTTCTGATCGTTGCTTAATAAGTCCTCATTGACTTCCGGCAATTCGGTAGGAATGGCATCAAAAACCTGTACACTCAAATCCCGACACTTAGCGAGTTTTTTGCCTATGCTGCCGGAAAAACTATTGGGGCCTGTTGTGGTACCGTCGAGACTAAAGAACAAATGTCGAAGTGGTAATTCATTTGCATGCATCAAGCACACAACCCATTGCAAAGGTCGTTCCAGATGTCTTTCTAATAAACATATCACTCCGCTTTTATGCCCCGTGTTCACAGCAGTTCAATCATATCCAATTGCCAAAAGAGATGACCGGAATTCAAAAGATTTTTCCAAAAACTCGACAATATTTTTCCCTATCGTTGTTGCTTTCCCCGAATCAACCGCAAGATGACCGATATACTCCGAGCCTGGCTCAGATATTAATGAGATATGTTCTTCATTGATAGTGTTGCGAGATGATATAATTTCAGAAGAGGTCATTACTAAAGTTTTGTCTTTACGACCGTCAAAATTAATAACCGCTATGTTTTTATCGTAATCAACACATTGCAAGTCTTTGCGTACTTTTTGCCGCTCTCGACGAATCTTACACCGGTCAATTTCTTTTGATGAGTTGTCAGCACTAATAATATTCAAATCAAGCATTGCAGCGTTTACGATGAAAGCAGCAGATTGATCAGAAACTCCAGTTCTATCACACGCTGTTGCAAGATTTTGAAGATTAAGTCTCATCTGATTATTTTCGTTTTGTTCCTTGGCCGTTTGTGTTCGTTTAGCTTTTAAACAGCCCTCATATTCATCCGATTCCGAAAATTCACTGGAAGTACTCTCAGAGGACAAGCTTACATTTTGGGGAGATGACAAAGTAAAGGAAGTATCAACCGTTTTCTTAACAAATTCATCATGCTTTTGCTTCCTGGTTTCATTACGCTGAAGAGATTTTGTCATCAATTTATCTAGAGTACCAATATAAATTTTACGATCATTTCGTTGGTCCATTAAAAATTATTCCTCTGAAACTGGTACTTTAGTAGGACACTTACATAATGGTCTGGATGAGCATTTACATGTAGCGATGTCGAACAATTTTTTAACATAGTTTTCATAGAAAGTCTGCTTTTTGATGACATTATGTAATTTCTTCGCCCCTTTGTCCTTTTTGTAGTACAAAATCAATCTTTTGACAACTTGTTTATGGCAAATCGTGGGTATGGATGCCTTTTTCCATATTTTTCCGATGTCAGTTGCAGTAATTTCACATGTTTTCTTTACTGAGGGGTTTTTTCCTTTTGCCAACTCAAGCAAATCGTTGTTTACAGACAAATAATGTTTAATAACGTCGCCATATGTTGGTAACATATTGTCACTTAGTTTAACTGGATCGCCAAACACAGGGCAACGCAAGGCTTTCCGAGTTTAAGGCATTTTTTGTCTTTACTCTAGTCGGCTAGGTGATGCCAGATAAAGTTTACTTGTGTATTAATAGAATTTCTTTACTGGATGTGTTAATAGTAATTATGTTATTATTAAATAGATTAATGTTGCGAGCTCCTGGGCCGTTAAAAGACACCAACTTTTTTTAACTTTACAAAAAATCACTACGATCTTAACCTCAACCGATTTTGAAGTTAACAAAAAAAAGAATTTTTTGTATGAAATTGCAAACAAAACCGCTCGTGCGCCACCACAGGATGAAATCGCAAAACTCTGATTTTTTGTCCAGATGATGATTTTCTATCTGGTCATCGATTAATAACAGGGGAGATGTAAAAAAAAAAATTTATTTTGTATTTTGCCTGTTCCACTCCACCCTAATAAATATATCTTCCAAGTGGTCTCTTCCAACTCTGCGTCAGCATCTCTGTAATGTGACCGCTTGAACACATAGCTCTCAATTACTTTAAGATCTGGCAATCTCTCCTGGTTCGCTTCAACTTCAGATCTTAATTCCGCATATTCTTTGACTCGAGTTCCGTTGTTTCAAATCCAACCAGAGTGCCTTTATCGATTTCGTCGACCATCCGGGTCAGGTATGAGACCCTTAAATTCTGATAGAAGGCGCTTCTGTAAGCATCGCCTTATACCCAGTTTCTCAACTGTACCCTAGGATCGCGCTCTATGGGTACTTTTGTACTAGCAACACCCAGCGACAACAGTTTTAACTCAGCAGTATATGGTACAAGATAAAAATCTACAAAGTTCAGCAAACACAAACAGGGTCATTGGGTACGTAATATCAAAAAATCGCGTTATTCGTACAATTGGTTAAGATACCTCCAGAAGGGGTCAAACCTTAATTCTTGCACATCTTTAAAAGCGCACGGTAGAGTTTTCTTAACAACAAAATTTATGATTGCACAATGGGTTATTTCGTGGGCCTAAGAGATTACTCCTCAACCAAAAAACCGCGAGATGGAGTACCATTTAATGATCCATCCACAACCCACGCAATATGGGACATTAACTAGACTAAAAAATTGACCGAACTGCGTTTTCAGATTTTCTTACGAAGCATTTTAGCGCTGACTACGAGCATTTTTGTACTTGCAATTGACTTACGGCAACATTGATCATTTAGGGTATTAACTGCTCCCAAAAATTATGCAATTAATCTAATGGATAAATATCTTCATTACCAGCTGGAAAACAGATATTAGCATTTTAAAACTTTAGTTCGAAGCATCTTAGTGTATCGCGGTTAGTCCATTAACGGCATTTTATAGTGCATTTGTTCAATTTTCTTGCTTGCAATGAAGCAGGTTACCTATGAGATTAATAGCATAATTTTGGTGAAGCTTGTAATACCCTAAATGGTCAATGTTGTTCTAAGGTAGTTGCTTGTACAAAAATAACCATTGCCCGCCAACCAAGGCTATATTGGAGAAACCGAAATCGCAGTTTGGTCTATTTTTGGATCTACTTTATGACTTACATGGAGATGTTCGTGGGTGGATCTTGAAATGGTACTCCATCTCGCGGTTTTTTGGCTGAGGAGTACCATCTTTTAAGGACGTGCACTAGCCCATTGTGCCATCATAAATTTAGTTTTTAAGAAAACTCTACCGTGCGCTTTTAAAGATATGCAAGAGTTTAGTTTTAACCCCTTCTGAAGGTATCTTAACCAATTGTACAAATAACGCGATTTTTTTATATAATGTTCTCAATGACCCTGTCTGTGTTTGCTGAATTTTGTAGATTTCTATCTTATACCATTGACTGCTAAGTTAAAATTGTTGTCGCTGGGTGTTGCTAGTACAAAAGTACCCATAGATCGCGATCCTAGGGTACAGTTGAGAAACTGGGTATAAGGCGACGCTTACAGAAGTGCCTTCTATCAGAATTTAAGTGTCTCATACCGGGTTTTTTCCAAAAGTTTGATTTTGTCGAACTGTGTAATAAATGGCAGTGTTATAAAGGATATAAAAAACATAGCATACTTCTCTGAGTTCCAACAAATTATTGAAGGCAAGTAAATCAAGTATCTCTCCAAATTAGGCAACGCCAACAAATTGTTGTAAGC
This sequence comes from Lordiphosa fenestrarum, assembly GCA_035044985.1. NCBI lineage: Eukaryota > Metazoa > Arthropoda > Insecta > Diptera > Drosophilidae > Lordiphosa > Lordiphosa fenestrarum. The sequence goes on from JAWNNO010002905.1 coordinate 61,504, forward strand.
AAGTAAATCAAGTATCTCTCCAAACTACGCAACTCCTCCCGCCCCGCAATAAAATGTTTTTATAACTCCTTTAATTCTAAAGCCATCGATTTCGTTTTTTACATGAACATGTATTGGCCCATGTTGTGTACTATAACAATTTCCAAGATCGATCAGTAAAATGATAGGCAGGCTGTTACCATAGCAACAAGTGACTAAGCGTAGTAAAACAACAGCTATCACGGCTTCCTTTGAAGAGTTCAAGTCACTCTCGCGCCCAATCAATTGATGGATGAGAAGGGGGAAGGCACTTGCATCTCTGGAATGTTGATGGGCGCCCATGATATGTTCTGAAATAGAATCAGTTCAGTACTCCACACTGCATACAGTGCGCACTCTACTCAACACTGTACACAAATGTGGATTGTGGAGGGGCGTGCGGGGAAAGAGTAAGAAGGAGAAAGTCTCGCAAAAAAAACGAAAGCCATTCTAGAATCCCAACAAGTGTTAGAGAGAGAGGGAGAGTGAGTGAGGATGGGTGCTCATGATTTGTACTGATTTGCGCGCAAAATTAGTTAGAAAAACATAAAAAAGGAGACCCAAAAAAAACACGGCTGGTGCTGCCATAGCAACAAGTGTTATAACCATGATGCAACAATACAAGGTGGGGCGTTATGAGTGTGATGCGTACTTTGCCAAAAGCTTACGCTTCAAAAGTACGCGCAGCACTGAACGTGAAGGTACTTTGCAGAGAACTCACACTGATGCCACCTCACCTATCTTGTTGCATCATGGTCATAACACTTTAGCTGTTTTGTTGTTGATGAGAGGAAGTGCAAGTCTGTGTGTAAAAGAGAGGCAGTTTAAGGACGATGATGATTTCGCTAGTGTGCATACGAAAATAACTGCTCAAAGTTACTTGTTGAGCGGTGCGGGGGCAAAAATAGGCAAGCACAAAACCCAGGCAGGTGTCTTTGCACCGAGTGCGAGCATCATGTAATACTGCTGCTGTCCATGATGCAACTATATAAGGTGAGGACACGCCAGTGTGAGTTCCCTGCAAAGTACCTCCACGTTCAGTGCTGCGCGTACTCTTGAAGCGTAAGGTTGTCCGCGGATGTCGATTTTTTGTTTGTTTTGTTTATGTATTTGGGGGTGGTTTTTTTGCGCTGTAGCAAAAAATGAATACATACTTAGCTGTGTACACTTTGTGTTGTTGTGGCCAAGGCCATGATCATGATGCAACAAAAAGTGTATCACACAAATATTTGTTTAATTTGTATATAAATAATAAATAACACAATACAATTGAAAAAGGTTATATTGTTTTTTTTTTTATTTTATGCACCAAACATAGAGGTAACAAAATGTTATAGAATCTCTCTTGTCTATCTTTTTGTACATAATTTTGCATCGCGGAAATGCCCATATCCCAATGTTAGTACGAAGCTGATAAATACAAATAATTATTTTTTATTAACATTACTAATGTTTAAATGGTTTTAATTAATATTTACACTAGTATTGGATTGTTTCCTAAAATGTATTTTTCTTCTGACAATTGATTGAGCGATCGGATTTGTTGTTACACACACAGACACACCCGCATACATAAAGTGCGTCCATGTGCGCCACTAACTCTCGCTCTGCCACTCGCTCTCCCACTCGCTCTCCCACTTTCTCTCCCAATCTCTCTCGCAGCTTTAGCAAAAGTACGCCTCACACTGGCGTGTCCTCACCTTATATAATTGCATCATGCTGCTGTCTATGCAGAGAGCATATTGTTAAACGAAATGGGGGTGGAAGTTTGTGGAAGAGAGAGAGAGAGTTTGTGGGCTAATGATAATCTCTGATGTGCGAGCGAGAATGCTTTTTTTTCAAGCATTTTAATTGTCAAGAAAAACTTAAAGATATTACATGTTAATTATATCTAATTAGGGTTTAGTCTGGGGGAACAAATCCAAGACTAACTAACCTAAAGGAATGAAAAATATTGACCAGTGCTAGGAGCTTATCAGGACGTAAGGCAGTGCTCGCACTACTCAACATTTTATTCAGGGCTGCAAACCGGTTTTGAACCGAACCTATTTCCTAGTGATTTCTTCTGTTATCCTGATGGAACTATCCCCATTACTGTGGAAACACTTTTCTTATGTGGACTACGAAATTGCATTTTACTTTAGGGGCTAATCAAAAATTTTTTAATTTAAAACCGCTGTTGTGCATTAATAGCGTAATTTTAACCACCAAAGTGCCACGCGAGTTTTATCAACTCAAAGCTGAACCTGCTTCTGCAACATCACCCCCTTTTGTGGCCGCAGGCAGACGCAAGTGTGTGTATCCACTACAACCCACCAGTGAACTTGCCCACTCAGTGCAAAGCACACTAACACAAGTGAAGTGCAGTGCAACGCTTAGGAGTTCGATCTGTGCCAATCCATAACCTTTGTTATTTAATTATGTTAAAGTTTTTGGTTTTGGTTAGCGACGTAAGTTCACACCCTTACGTCATTTGATCAATTCGTTACGCCACAAAAAAGGCCTAACGCGTCACTGCTAATACCAATTAGTGCTGGCACTTTTAAGCTGTGGCTTTGGTGTGCGTGTTTTTAGCCGTTTTACAGCCAGATTCTCGTAAAAGCTTATACATATTTTTGTTTGTTTCCTTTGCTTTTCTTTCAAGTGCCGTAGTCTGTATATTGATAAAAAGTAGTTTATCTATTTTATCTTATTATTATAACACAGTTCGATAAAATCAAACATTTGAAAAAACCCGGGATGAGACCCTTAAATTCTGATAGAAGGCACTTCTGTAAGCGTCGCCTTATACCCAGTTTCTCAACTGCACCCTAGGATCGCGTTCTATGGGTACTTTTGTACTAGCAGCACCCAGCGACAACAATTTTAACTTAGCAGACAATGGTATAAGATAAAAATCTACAAAATTCAGCAAACACAGACAGGGTCATTGAGAACATTATATAAAAAAATCGCGTTATTTGTACAATTGGTTAAGATACCTCCAGAAGGGGTTAAAACTAAACTCTTGCATATCTTTAAAAGCGCACGGTAGAGTTTTCTTAAAAACTAAATTTATGATGGCATAATGGGCTATTTCGTGGTCCTAAGAGGTGGTACTCCTCAGCCAAAAAACCGCGAGATGGAGTACCATTTAAAGATCCACCCACGAACTACGCAATATGTGACATTAACTAGACTAAAAAATAGACCGAACTGCGTTTTCAGATTTTCTTACGAAGCTTTTTTGCGCTGACTACAATCATTTTTGTACTAGCATTTAGGGTATTAACAGCTTCCAAAAATTATGCAATTAATCTAATGGGTAAATATCTTCATTACCAGCAGGAATTCAGATATTATCATTTAAAAACTTTAGTTTGAAGCATCTTAGTGTATCGCGGTTAGTCCATTAACGGCATTTTGTAGTGAATTTGTTCTATTTTCTTTCTTGCAATGAAGCAGGTTCCCTATAATATTAATGGCATAATTGGTGCAGCTGCTAAAACCCTAAATGGTCAATGTGGTTCTAAGGCAGTTGCTTGTACAAAAATAATCATTGCCCGCCAACCAAGGCTATGTTGGAGACACCGAAATCGCAGTTTGGTTTATTTTTGGATCTACTTTATGACTTACATGAAGATGTTCGTGGGTGGATCTTAAAATGGTACTCCATCTCGCGGTTTTTTGGCTGATGAGTACCATCTTTTAGGGACGTGCAATAGCCCATTGTGCCATCATAAATTTAGTTTTTAATAAAATCTAACGTGCGGTTTTAAAGATATTAAAGAATTTATATTTGTACGAATTGTACGAATAACGCGATTTTTTTATATAATGTTCCCAATGACCCTGTCTATGTTTGCTGAATTTTGTAGATTTTTATCTTGTACCATTAACAAAAAAGTTAAAATTGTTGTCGCTTTGTGTTGCTACTACAAAACTACCCATAAAACGCGAACCTAGGGTATAATTGAAAAACTGGGTATAAGGCGATGCTTACAGAAGTGCCTTCTATCACAATTTAAGGTCGTACTGTGTAATATACTAAACGGAACAGGTTTAAAAGCAGCAGAAGCGATGGGAAATTGTGTAACATGGGAGTCTGGTGATTCAAATGGCTAATAACATAATCATTAATCACAATCCCAATATTATTTTTATTTTATATTATTTTAATTCACTCCAAATTTTTAACAGATGAGTAACAACACACACTCACTATCAAAAGGTGCGGTACCGAAGGCCGCAAATAATGCAATCGCCAAGCCACTACACACGGGTGGGAGCTGCACGACTTCTATTACAAACAGTGGAAAGTACTCTGCTGTCTCTGGGAAGAAATTCCCCAGCCAGCAACCAGTAGCTGGGGCCTCGACCCATAGGACAACAAAGGGCTCAAAGATAGTTTGTAGCAGGGCCGTGGTGTATACCAGACCCGACCAAACCAAGGTCGGAACCGCTGATCAAGGCAAGGCGTACAGAATCCTAAAACGTCTGGCAACTAACCCAATCGGGAAGGAGCAGACGTCGAAGGAGGACTATGCTAGGGTCCAGGAAGACATTGCCTGGGCGAGGGAACTTCTTCCAAACTTTACCATGAATATGACACCTTCCTGGCAGCAACCAGCTGCTGGAAGCGACCAGCCGGCAAAGGTGAACCCACCTAATAAGCCATCCACTACGAAAAGGGATCGGTCCATGGATGAGCAGCAACCGCTGTCATCCAAACGGCCGAAGACTCATGGAACCCCTCTTCGGGTCTCCTTTGCCGAGATGGCAAAAAATAAAAAGATTGTGGGCGTTTTGCACGACAGCAACCCACACGGCACAATACCCAAGCACCACTGGAAATGGATTGAGGCAGCTACAAGCCGTGTTGCCCTGGATGTGCTTCTGGAAAACCCCGCTGTTACAGCTTGGGCTGGTTCCAGGGCAACATTCGGCTAGTAGCGTGTGAGGACGAGAGATCGGTGGTTCTCTACAAGTCCGCCATTTCAAAGGTGGGTGAAGTATACCCTGGAGCGAAGTTGAGAGTTGTGGACGCCAAGGACATACCATCTTGTCCGAGGGCCAGGGCCTGGTTACCCTTACACCCTGCGGAACCAGAAAAGATACTTCAACTCATGAAAGTCATGAGTCCTAGGGTACCCACCAGTAACTGGAAAGTTATCAAGTTGGAACGCTCAACCAAAGCAACCACTATGGTCAACTTCCAGGTTGATGACGAAACGGCCGATCATTTAACCAAATGCGATGGAATCCTGAACTATGGGTTCCAGAAGGTATTCATGAACGTATCCAAGACCGACACATCAGAGCTCGCAAGCTTAGCTGCAAGCGTTGATGTGGAGGAGGAGGACCGTAGTGATGATGAGATGGAAGTAGAGTGCACCCCTCAACAAGGCGAACGGTCTGGTTAAATCTCAGGTGGTTCAGACTATGGACCAGCCTTTGAGCGCCTATACACCGAGCAGGAGCTTCTCCAACCGGAGGATGCCGATGCCACGTTGACGGAGGAGAGATTCTCTCACAATGATACGGGTGCTGCAAATAAACCTGTACCACTCTAAAGCAGCAACCGCTGCACTTCTACTTCGTCTATCCCCGGGCGAAGTAGATATTGTGTTTGTCCAAGAGCCATGGATTTCTGGTGACAGAATCAATGGCTTGAGGACACCAAAATATAACCTTTACCACACCAAGCGTAAGGGAAAAATTAGAACATGTATTTTAACCAAAAAACATCTTAACACACTTCTACTTCCTCAGTTCAGTGATGGAGACATCACCACAGTCAGCCTGGAACTGGGGAGTTCGACCATCAGGCTGGTCTCTTTTCATATGGCTCATGACACCGAGAGCCCTCCACCACCTACTTTATTCCGGGACCTAACCGGATACAGAACACAAACCAACACAAGCCTCATCTTACCTTTATTATAAAAAATCGAAAGGAGGTCTTGGATATTACCCTTATCTCCGAAGACGTCTGTGATCAATTGGTTTCATGGAAGGTGCTGCCAGAGCACTCCTTCTCTGAACACATATACATAGAGGTCCTTCTAACATACATGTGTCCTTCACCCAAAAAGATACAAAGCCTGAAAAAGACAAACTGGGAAGTACACTACAAACTTCTCTCACAAAAACTTGAACCGTCCCCACCATATACAGGGTTGTCCATATTCGATCTGGCAACGCCATAACTTTTGACAGAGATGTCAGATCGCTTAATGACATACCGCGTTTGAAGCGTCAGTCCAAGCAGATTTTTACCATGGAACAATACACGCCACGCGAGCGCTCTGAAATAGTTGAAATTTACATTCAACAGAACAAGTCAATTGTGAAAACTCAACGTGCTTTTAAAAAATTAAAATTTCACATTGAATGGGACCGTAAATAAGCAAAATTGCCGTATTTACGCCACTGAAAATCCTCAGGAGATTCAAGAAGTGCCTCTTCATGACGAAAAAGTCACAGTTTGGTGCGGCGTTAGTGCGAAAACGGTCATTGGGCCGTTTTTCTTCCAAAATGAAAATGGCCATGCTGTTACCATCAACCAGGAGCGTTATCGCGACATGATGACCAATTTTGTGATGCCAATTATTCGTCGAAAGCGTATGAGGCAGTTCTGGTTTCAACAAGACGGCGCTCCACCGCACACAAGTCGCATAACAATCGATTTTCTGATGTCGTTTGATGTCGAAAAGTGGTGATTTGGACTGGCCACCGCGTTCGCCCGATTTGACGCCGCCTGACTTCTTCTTGTGGGGATATTTGAAGTCAAAGGTTTACGTTAACAAGCCAAGGACCGTAGAAGAGCTCAAGGACAACATTCGTGAAGAAATAGCCGCTATTCCGGCCGAAATGTTGGCGAAAACGATGGAAAATGCTTCAAAAAGGGCACAATACGCCATCAACGCTAGAGGCGGCCATTTGAGAGATATCATATTCAAAAATTGATGTAAACAAATCTACTTGGAACAAATTAAATGATTAAGATTGCCAACCGCCAAATTTTTATTTTTTTCTTTGATTTTTTTTAAAAAAACATGGGTCCGTCGAATAAGGGCAACCCTGTACACCTAGGACGGGGAAACAGATAGACGATCTTGTCGATAAGCTCACCAACGCGTATGCGGTCTCTTTTAATAGGGCTTGCCCCCCTAGAAAAATAAAATCCACCTTTAAACCACCTTGGTGGTCTGCAGAGCTTGACAAGCTCCGAAAAGAGTGCAGACATGCATTCAACGTAGCCAAATAAAACGATCAAACTACCGCTTGGGAGATATATAAACAAAGGCTAAACACCTTCAAGAAAGCTATCAGGAAGGCTAAACGCTCCTGCTGGGCCAACTATTGTAGTAATATAGAACTCACTTCTGACGCATCTCGGCTCAGAAAGATACGGCAAGCTCACCAACACCGCCAGGACTCTTACAAAAAATCAACTATATCCCCACCAGATGGAGAGAAACTAAAGTGGTATTCATACCGAAAGCTGGCAAAGCTTCACATGTGAAACCAAACTATTATAGGCCAATCAGCCTATCCTCATTTCTACTCAAAACTCTTGGGAGACTTATAGACGCACACCTCAGACATATTATAAGTCCCTCTCATCTATCAAGCACACAACATGCTTACAGTAAGGGTAGGTCCACCGAAACCGCCCTGCACTCTCTGATCTCAACGATTGAAAGATCTTTTGAAATAAAAGATTATTCGCTAGTAGCATTTCTCGACATTGAGGGTGCCTTTAATAACGTCCAACCCAAAGCCATCACCTCAGCCTTAACATATGTGGGAGTGGATGTAGCGCTGGTAAGATTCATCGACCAATTGCTAAGCAGCAGGTCGGTGTATTCTGAGATTCTGCTCGCAGATATGTTGACAGAGGCACTCCGCAAGGAGGCGTTCTCTCTCCGCTACTATGGGTTGTAGCAGTTAACCGACTGCTGCGGCTCATGGAGGCGGAGGGACCCGTAGTGGTGGCTTATGCGGATGTATTGCCATTTTCAAATGTGGACTATTTCCACAGACGCTGTGTGACCTCATGCAGAACGCACACACTACACTTGCTCAGTGGACAATATCTTGCGGCTTGGGCGTAAGCCCAGCAAAGACGGAACTAGTGCTTTTCACCAGAAGATACAAAATTCCTGATCTTATCCCCCCAAAAATCAATGGAGTAAGCCTTAAATTTGGAGACAATGTCAAATACTTGGGAGTCATTCTGGATAGGAAACTACTTTGGAATGACAACATAAACGAACGCATAAAAAAGGCAACCATTGCCCTTTTCTCGTGCAAAAAGGCCATAGGCCGCAAATGGGGCCTCTCCCCTTCCATAGTAGACTGGCTCTACACAGCCGTGGTCCGCCCCATATTACTCTACGGAGCACTAGTTTGGTGGCCAGCGCTTGAGAAACAATCAGTCCTCAACAATCTGCATAAAGTACAGAGAAGTGCGGAAATCTGTATCAGCGGCGCTCTCCGAACAACACCCACGGAAGCACTAAATACTATTTTCCACCTACTTCCACTAGACCTTATATCAAAGCAACTGGCTATAACAACAGCCCTTAGACTAAGAGAATCCGATGCCTGGAACGGGGGTAAGTCGGGACACTCAACAATACTCAATGACCAAACGAGTATACCGTTAAACACTGATTACTGTATACCACACACGAAGTTCGTCAAATCATACGACGTCTGTATTCCAAGCCGACACGAGTGGGAAAACCTACCCCACAGCAGAGCCAATGCCATCAACATCTACACTGATGGCTCTAAGCTTGACGAAAAAGTAGGAGGGGGAGTCTTCTCCACCAACCTAAACTTGAACTTATCGATCCGCCTTCCTGATCACTTTAGCGTGTATCAAACGGAGGTGGTGGCCATCCCAGGAAGCAGCCACCTACCTTAGCACACTACCAATCAGAGAAGGAAACGTCTTCATATACTCAGATAGTCAAGCCGCCCTTAAAGCCTTTGACTCATACACCAACAATACCAAAACGCTTACCGAATGCCGTTCATCTCTAAATGAGATCGCACGAGAATTCAGTATACACCTTATTTGGGTGCCTGGACACCGCAACATAGAAGAAAATGAGTCTGCGGACAAACTGGCCAGAATAGGCACCACCATCAAGCTCCTTTCAGAGAAGAGCACGATAGGGATGCCTATGGCAACTTTTAAGCTCCACACAAAAGCTGAAACACGTCGTCTCGCTGCGGATAGGTGGAAAAACCTTTCCTCCTGTGCGGTAGCGAGGCTTACGTGGCCAACACTAAGCCCAAAGCGTACCACCACGGTTTTACGCCAGCAGAAGGGAACACATATCGCTTCTGGTGGGAACCCTAACGGGTCACTGTCTTATCGGCAGACACGCTGCACGCCTAGGAGTCACTCACCATGATTTCTGCAGAAGCTGCAGGTATGAAGAAGAGGAGGAAACAGTACAACACCTCCTCTGCCATTGCCCCGCCCTGAGTAGAAGGAGACTTAGGACACTAGGTCAACCTCTCCTATTTAACCTATCGGAGGCATCCGAGTTAGAGATCCCAGCTCTACTAAAATTCATTCTGTCCACACAATGGTTCAGTAACGAGGACCCCCCTCATTAACAAAATGGGTTAACAGGGAACAAATATGGCATCGCAATGGGCCCAAAGAGGCCTAAGTGGGAGGGCGACTTCTCGCTCTCAGCCATCGCAACCTTACCTAACCTTAAGGGCTGTATCCAGCACATCGAAGTTTTTATTTCGTCACAATACTTTATACTTTATATGTCATTGCTTTGATGGTCATGAGCTGTGTGAAAATGTTTCTATTTATATAAAGTATTGTAAAATCACATCGCAGCCCAAAATTGAGACAATTCCTTAACAGTTTATGTCGGTTTTAGGTCGATTACCATATAAACGTGTATAAAGCATGGGCTGAACCAAGGCTCGAACCAAAACCTTGGCACAAATACCTTGAACCTCAAAATTCTGAACCTGAACCATTGGTAAATTTTGGTTCAACCCGCGAGCCGGAGATCCAAGAAATTTGATAGGTTTGCAGCCCTGATTTTATTAAAAGTAATGTGTAGAGGGTCTTGGGGGAAAATAAAATGAAAAAACTCCCAGGCTGGTGTTGCCATAGCAACAAGAGCGATACGCAGAGAGCATATAACTTAAGCGCTCATCAGCGTCATTTTTATAGTTAAACCCAGTAATAACTTACAATTATTCTTTACTTATCTTTCGTCTATTTGGTTAACAAAAAAGATATCACTATTATGTTCTGTTATTGAGGTTACTTATAACTTTTCCCCACTTAGCCTTTTCTACCCGCTAGCTATCGATATCAGTAGTTTTGGACCCGCGTTATTTTCCCAGGCCACAACATGTTGTATATTTTCCCAATACATTTGTTGGCATTGTTGGCAAGCGTAAGGGAAAAATTAGAACATGTATTTTAACCAAAAACGAGAGCGTAAGTTAAAGTCGGCCCTGCCCGACTTCGAAATACCCGTTACTCAGCTCAGCTCGGAAAAGTACGGACGGACGGACGGACAGACGGACATGGCTATATCGACTCGGCTGTTGATGCTGATGAAGAATATATATACTTTATCATATCGGAGATGCTTCCTTCTGCCTGTTACATACATTTGCACGACTTTAGTATACCCTTTTTACTCTACGAGTAACGGGTATAAACATCTTAACACACTTCTACTTCCTCAGTTCAGTGATGGAGACATCACCACAGTCAGCCTGGAACTGGGGAGTTCGACCATCAGGCTGGCCTCTTTTTATATGGCTCATGACTCCGAGAGCCCTCCACCACCTACTTTATTCCGGGACCTAACCGGATACAGAACACAAACCAACACAAGCCTCATCTTACCTTTATTATAAAAAATCGAAAGGAGGTCTTGGATATTACCCTTATCTCCGAAGACGTCTGTGATCAATTGGTTTCATGGAAGGTGCTGCCAGAGCACTCCTTCTCTGAACACATATACATAGAGGTCCTTCTAACATACATGTGTCCTTCACCCAAAAAGATACAAAGCCTGAAAAAGACAAACTGGGAAGTACACTACAAACTTCTCTCACAAAAACTTGAACCGTCCCCACCATATACAGGGTTGTCCATATTCGATCTGGCAACGCCATAACTTTTGACAGAGATGTCAGATCGCTTAATGACATACCGCGTTTGAAGCGTCAGTCCAAGCAGATTTTTACCATGGAACAATACACGCCACGCGAGCGCTCTGAAATAGTTGAAATTTACATTCAACAGAACAAGTCAATTGTGAAAACTCAACGTGCTTTTAAAAAATTAAAATTTCACATTGAATGGGACCGTAAATAAGCAAAATTGCCGTATTTACGCCACTGAAAATCCTCAGGAGATTCAAGAAGTGCCTCTTCATGACGAAAAAGTCACAGTTTGGTGCGGCGTTAGTGCGAAAACGGTCATTGGGCCGTTTTTCTTCCAAAATGAAAATGGCCATGCTGTTACCATCAACCAGGAGCGTTATCGCGACATGATGACCAATTTTGTGATGCCAATTATTCGTCGAAAGCGTATGAGGCAGTTCTGGTTTCAACAAGACGGCGCTCCACCGCACACAAGTCGCATAACAATCGATTTTCTGATGTCGTTTGATGTCGAAAAGTGGTGATTTGGACTGGCCACCGCGTTCGCCCGATTTGACGCCGCCTGACTTCTTCTTGTGGGGATATTTGAAGTCAAAGGTTTACGTTAACAAGCCAAGGACCGTAGAAGAGCTCAAGGACAACATTGGTGAAGAAATAGCCGCTATTCCGGCCGAAATGTTGGCGAAAACGATGGAAAATGCTTCAAAAAGGGCACAATACGCCATCAACGCCAGAGGCGGCCATTTGAGAGATATCAAATTGATGTAAACAAATCTACTTGGAACAAATTAAATGATTAAGATTGCCAACCACCAAATTTTTATTTTTTTCTTTGATTTTTTTAAAAAAACATGGGTCCGTCGAATATTGGCAACCCTGTACACCTAGGACGGGGAAACAGATAGACGATCTTGTCGATAAGCTCACCAACGCGTATGCGGTCTCTTTTAATAGGGCTTGCCCCCCTAGAAAAATAAAATCCACCTTTAAACCACCTTGGTGGTCTGCAGAGCTTGACAAGCTCCGAAAAGAGTGCAGACATGCATTCAACGTAGCCAAATAAAACGATCAAACTACCGCTTGGGAGATATATAAACAAAGGCTAAACACCTTCAAGAAAGCTATCAGGAAGGCTAAACGCTCCTGCTGGGCCAACTATTGTAGTAATATAGAACTCACTTCTGACGCATCTCGGCTCAGAAAGATCCGGCAAGCTCACCAACACCGCCAGGACTCTTACAAAAAATAGACGGAACCTGGACCGACTCAAGCGAAGAATCTTTAGATCTTCTGCTAAGCACTCACTTTTCTGAGTGCTCCCTTAACCCAATAACCCAATTTAGGCCAACCGACCTTTCTACAAACCATGTGAACACCATTGTCACTGAGGCCAGAATTAAGTGGGCTATCGATTCTTTCGAGCCATTTAAATCGCCTGGCCCAGATATCATATTTCAACTACAACACAGCATTGGGTACACAATGACTTGGCTTTACACAATCTATGAAAGCTGTCTAAAAATCAACTATATCCCCACCAGATGGAGAGAAACTAAAGTGGTATTCATACCGAAAGCTGGCAAAGCTTCACATGTGAAACCAAACTATTATAGGCCAATCAGCCTATCCTCATTTCTACTCAAAACTCTTGGGAGACTTATAGACGCACACCTCAGACATATTATAAGTCCCTCTCATCTATCAAGCACACAACATGCTTACAGTAAGGGTAGGTCCACCGAAACCGCCCTGCACTCTCTGATCTCAACGATTGAAAGATCTTTTGAAATAAAAGATTATTCGCTAGTAGCATTTCTCGACATTGAGGGTGCCTTTAATAACGTCCAACCCAAAGCCATCACCTCAGCCTTAACATATGTGGGAGTGGATGTAGCGCTGGTAAGATTCATCGACCAATTGCTAAGCAGCAGGTCGGTGTATTCTGAGATTCTGCTCGCAGATATGTTGACAGAGGCACTCCGCAAGGAGGCGTTCTCTCTCCGCTACTATGGGTTGTAGCAGTTAACCGACTGCTGCGGCTCATGGAGGCGGAGGGACCCGTAGTGGTGGCTTATGCGGATGTATTGCCATTTTCAAATGTGGACTATTTCCACAGACGCTGTGTGACCTCATGCAGAACGCACACACTACACTTGCTCAGTGGACAATATCTTGCGGCTTGGGCGTAAGCCCAGCAAAGACGGAACTAGTGCTTTTCACCAGAAGATACAAAATTCCTGATCTTATCCCCCCAAAAATCAATGGAGTAAGCCTTAAATTTGGAGACAATGTCAAATACTTGGGAGTCATTCTGGATAGGAAACTACTTTGGAATGACAACATAAACGAACGCATAAAAAAGGCAACCATTGCCCTTTTCTCGTGCAAAAAGGCCATAGGCCGCAAATGGGGCCTCTCCCCTTCCATAGTAGACTGGCTCTACACAGCCGTGGTCCGCCCCATATTACTCTACGGAGCACTAGTTTGGTGGCCAGCGCTTGAGAAACAATCAGTCCTCAACAATCTGCATAAAGTACAGAGAAGTGCGGAAATCTGTATTAGCGGCGCTCTCCGAACAACACCCACGGAAGCACTAAATACTATTTTCCACCTACTTCCACTAGACCTTATATCAAAGCAACTGGCTATAACAACAGCCCTTAGACTAAGAGAATCCGATGCCTGGAACGGGGGTAAGTCGGGACACTCAACAATACTCAATGACCAAACGAGTATACCGTTAAACACTGATTACTGTATACCACACACGAAGTTCGTCAAATCATACGACGTCTGTATTCCAAGCCGACACGAGTGGGAAAACCTACCCCACAGCAGAGCCAATGCCATCAACATCTACACTGATGGCTCTAAGCTTGACGAAAAAGTAGGAGGGGGAGTCTTCTCCACCAACCTAAACTTGAACTTATCGATCCGCCTTCCTGATCACTTTAGCGTGTATCAAACGGAGGTGGTGGCCATCCAGGAAGCAGCCACCTACCTTAGCACACTACCAATCAGAGAAGGAAACGTCTTCATATACTCAGATAGTCAAGCCGCCCTTAAAGCCTTTGACTCATACACCAACAATACCAAAACGCTTACCGAATGCCGTTCATCTCTAAATGAGATCGCACGAGAATTCAGTATACACCTTATTTGGGTGCCTGGACACCGCAACATAGAAGAAAATGAGTCTGCGGACAAACTGGCCAGAATAGGCACCACCATCAAGCTCCTTTCAGAGAAGAGCACGATAGGGATGCCTATGGCAACTTTTAAGCTCCACACAAAAGCTGAAACACGTCGTCTCGCTGCGGATAGGTGGAAAAACCTTTCCTCCTGTGCGGTAGCGAGGCTTACGTGGCCAACACTAAGCCCAAAGCGTACCACCACGGTTTTACGCCACAGAAGGGAACACATATCGCTTCTGGTGGGAACCCTAACGGGTCACTGTCTTATCGGCAGACACGCTGCACGCCTAGGAGTCACTCACCATGATTTCTGCAGAAGCTGCAGGTATGAAGAAGAGGAGGAAACAGTACAACACCTCCTCTGCCATTGCCCCGCCCTGAGTAGAAGGAGACTTAGGACACTAGGTCAACCTCTCCTATTTAACCTATCGGAGGCATCCGAGTTAGAGATCCCAGCTCTACTAAAATTCATTCTGTCCACACAATGGTTCAGTAACGAGGACCCCCCTCATTAACAAAATGGGTTAACAGGGAACAAATATGGCATCGCAATGGGCCCAAAGAGGCCTAAGTGGGAGGGCGACTTCTCGCTCTCAGCCATCGCAACCTTACCTAACCTTAAGGGCTGTATCCAGCACATCGAAGTTTTTATTTCGTCACAATACTTTATACTTTATATGTCATTGCTTTGATGGTCATGAGCTGTGTGAAAATGTTTCTATTTATATAAAGTATTGTAAAATCACATCGCAGCCCAAAATTGAGACAATTCCTTAACAGTTTATGTCGGTTTTAGGTCGATTACCATATAAACGTGTATAAAGCATGGGCTGAACCAAGGCTCGAACCAAAACCTTGGCACAAATACCTTGAACCTCAAAATTCTGAACCTGAACCATTGGTAAATTTTGGTTCAACTCGCGAGCCGGAGATCCAAGAAATTTGATAGGTTTGCAGCCCTGATTTTATTAAAAGTAATGTGTAGAGGGTCTTGGGGGAAAATAAAATGAAAAAACTCCCAGGCTGGTGTTGCCATAGCAACAAGAGCGATACGCAGAGAGCATATAACTTAAGCGCTCATCAGCGTCATTTTTATAGTTAAACCCAGTAATAACTTACAATTATTCTTTACTTATCTTTCGTCTATTTGGTTAACAAAAAAGATATCACTATTATGTTCTGTTATTGAGGTTACTTATAACTTTTCCCCACTTAGCCTTTTCTACCCGCTAGCTATCGATATCAGTAGTTTTGGACCCGCGTTATTTTCCCAGGCCACAACATGTTGTATATTTTCCCAATATATTTGTTGGCATTGCTAATTTTCTTTATGAAGTTTTTTGTCAAGAATGATCGTTTTGCCGATAGTTTAGTCAAAGTAGTAGTGATAGTTCGATAGATTATGACTAGGTGTAAGGTAGTGTAGATGTGTTGGTGTTGGCAAGCAGTAGCACGTGAAAGCAGTAGAAGGGAAATTTGGCTAAGGAAGGGAAAACGCCATCAGTTGGCGGATTTTGAAACGATTTCCGGAGGGGATGTTAATGCCCCCTCATTAAGTTTCTGGACAGGGGATAGAGGCTTGGCTTTGGCCTTAAATTAGACCAATGAACCCGGAACTCGGAATTGGGACGGGCTGCGGAACTCAGTGAAGGCGGGGAAGGGTATAAATTGGAGCCAAGAGAGGAACGTGATGGCAGTAGAAAGGCATAAGCTACTCGTTGAAAGCGGGTCGGAGACGATTAAAAAAAAAATGTTAAAAACTTGTGGGAGTGAACGCAGAAGCATCGGAGAAGAAATATATATAAGTAATTAAAAATCGAAGAATTTGGATAAGTCAGTAAAAGTGATTCGGGCAAACAAGAGAATTTTCCCAATTTCAAAATTTGCAAATATTTCAGCGTGGTCAGAATCAAAGGCTAACCACGTTACACTTTTTTTGGCACTCCCAAAGTTGCTTGACGACTCGAATCTTTTTGTTTGGACTCCACCCCTGGATACACCGCTCCATAAATAAAGAGAGCGTAAGTTGAAGTCGGCGATGCTCGACTTTGGAATACCCGTTACTCAGTGGTTAAAAGTTACTGAAATCTGACATTTTATCCGATATCTCGGCTATATATCATTCGATCTTTCTGAAATTTTAACAGATTTTTGAAGTTGGGGACACACATGTTATGAGCTCGATATATGAGCTCGATATGTGAAATTCCACATTTTTTATTGCGGGGGCGGAAGGGGGCGTGGTCAAAATTTTAAACAAACGATCTGCCTGCTGACAATACTGTCTTACATCTAAAATTTAGTTGCTCTAGCTCTTCTAGTCTCTGATATCTAGGTGTTCATACAGACGGACGGACGGACGGACAAGAATACATATACTATATGATATCCGAGATGCTTCCTTCTGCCTGTTACATTCATTTGCACGACTTTAGTATACCCTTTTTACTCTACGAGTAACGGGTATAAAAAGGAACGCCATAGAGGTCCAGATCTCCCCGCTTGGGCATAGTATAAAGAGTGAATCCGTCTTATTGTGCTTGTGAGAGAGGACGATCCGGAGGTGGCCGAAAAGGTTTCCAGTTTTGTGACACCCGGTTGATTCCAATTACAACCAAATAGGCCATAAGGACCTCATGGCCGTCGGAGTTCAAAACGAAAGACCAGTTTTTGTGTCCCTCTAGTTAGGTTAGGTTAGGTTAAATTGGCAGAGGCCGAGATCCCCAGAGGCCTATTGGCCCATTGTGATGCCTAATAAAGGAGTGGGGTTTGGAAGGAGGGTGTTAAGGGAATTGGCGGTCAGGTTCCACGCAATCTCTCTATTTAAACCTTTTTGAGGTGTCCACAAAAAGAGCCAGGTCTTCTAGGGGCACATTTGCCTGACTGCCCATGTCTTCAAAGAATGGTTTACCTCTGGGTGCGTTTCCTAAAAAGTGCAGGGCAGTCGCGTTGAAGGTGTTGGATGCTTTATATTTCCTCCTCATTCCCACAACTATGACAGAAGCGCATTCTTTCGGCCATTTGACCGATGGTGCAATGCCCCGTTATGACTCCTACCATAGTTCTTATTCTGTTCTTACTAAAGTTTAGGAGTTGGGAAGTTCTTTTGAGTTATTATCTTGGCCAGAGTGATCGAGAGTTGTGACAACCTGGTGCGAGGTCCCATTGTCGATCTGCCCTAGTTCTGGCCCTAAACTGCACTTCCGTCATGACGTACTGCAGGGGTCTTTGAATGTCCGATGCCGCTTGCGCCTCCGCTACCGTTGCCCGGTATGCCTGCGTGACCAGGTACCCAGACGAGGGTGATGGAGTGCTGGTTTTTCTAAAGGGTGATTTTTTAAGAGCTATAGGAAAGTTTTTCAAAAAAAAACACATAAAATTCAGAAAAATGCATGAAATCCTTATTTGATTCGATAGTACGGTCCAAATAATTTAATGTTTGAAGATTATTTCATGCAAATGTTGACCGTGACTGCGCCTCTAATGGTCCATCCGCTTAGTCAAATTTTTTCATACTCTTTCCAACATTTCGGCCGGTATCAATGGGTACATAAATAAGCAGAATTGTCGATTTTGGAGTGAATATCAGCCAGAAGCATTGCAAGAGCTACCAATGCATCAAGAAAAAGTCACAGTTTGGTGCGGTTTATGGGCTGGTGGCATCATTGGACCGTACTTCTTCAAAAATGATGCGAATCGTAACGTAACTGTGAATGGTGAGCGCTACCGTGAGACGATATCCAACTTTTTTTTGCCCAAAATGCAAGAGCTTGACTTGCATGACATGTGGTTTCGCCAAGACGGTGCAACATGCCGCACAGCACGCGCAACAATGGACTTATTGAGAGGCTGGTTCGGTGAACATTTTTTTTCACGTTCGGGACCGGTCAATTGGCCGCCTAGATTGTGCGATTTAACGCCTTTAGACTAATTTTTGTGGGGTTATGTTAAAGCTCATGTCTATACAGACAAGCCCGCTTCAATTGACGCATTGGAAGACAACATTGAAGCATTTATTCGTGTAATAAGTCTTGTCGCTGTGCTTACAGGGGTGGAAGTTGATCTTCCATTCTTAGGGCTACGTACTCATAAGAAATATCGATGACACACTATCGGTTAATCACTATCGCTTAACAACTATCGTCTAACAAATTAGACTATACAGCTATCGCTTAATATTATTGCACGCTTTTTTTTTTTAATTTGTTTTAAACTAAAGTTAGCTTATACTTTATGGAAACTTAATGATAGCCATATCTTTCGGGTAATTTAATAACTCGACCATATCGAGTCGTTCTTTCAGTAGTAAAGGGTTGAGTCTCATTTCTTAGTGAGACTTCAGGAGAGCCTTCAGGCTCTGATGCAGAAGAATGATCATCAGGAGTTTCATATTCTTCGGACGAGCTTTGCTCATTACTCACTGATAGTTCTCTTGAACTCTCACTACTATACTCAATATGGTTGTTGAATGGTAAAACAATTTCAATCTCTTGCATCTGTTGATTATCATTAAATCTGCCGATCTTAATATGATTTTCGTGCTCTATGAACTCACTTGGGCTTAATAGACAATTTTTTGTTTTAGCTATCAGTCGCCTGTTACGCCTAAAATGATTGTTTAAATTATCTTTGATAATGTAGGATCTATTGTTGACTATTCCAACAATTTTTCCATAATTCCATTCGTTTGAGATCTTTTTAAAAATTACCAAATCACCTACATTCAACTCAGCTAGTGGCTTTGCATTTCTATCAAAATAATACTTCTGCTTCGCTTTTTTCTTTTTGATTTTTTCTTTAATTTGGTCCTCATTCAGGATTTTTCGATAAAGCAAATCCTTTGAAACTGGAAGTTTTGTCTTGCACAACCGACCATGAAATAATTCACACGGAGCCAATTGCATGCTTGAAACTGGTGTAACGTTATACTCTAATATTCGGTCTTGATATTTATCAAATTCGTTGATTTCCATAGATCGTTTTAGAATATTTTCTCCTATAGCAACACCTTTTTCTGCCAATCCGTTGCTTTGCGGATAAGTGGGGCTTGAGAACTGAAGCACGATGTTATGATCATTTGCAAAACGACGGAAAGACTCAGAGTTGAACGGATTATTATCACATTTTTTTTTTATGGATATCCACAACAGTTGAATCGTTTTCGCAAAGTGTTAATGATACTACTCGCCGTCTTATTGTACAACTGTTCTACCATTAAGTAGTTGGAGTAGGAATCAAAGACTGAAATAAAGTTTTTTCCCGCGAATTCAAATATATATATTCCGACCATGTGAAATGGGTATTCGGGGATTTCATCTTGAATGAGAGGCTCTTTCTGATTGTTGCGTCTAAATTTCTCGCAGGTACTGCAAGATGAAACAAGGTTTTTAATTTGAGCACTCATTCCGGGCCAAAAGTAAAGTTGTTGAAGTTGTTGTTGAAGTTGTTTTATTGTTTGACTTTGCAGTTTCGTTGGGAGGACTAGTTTGCAGTTTCAAAGAAGTAATTTGTTTTCATAATGCAAATCCGCTTTGATTATGTGAAACTGACGCTCAAATTGATTTAACTTATTATATGCAGGCCAGCCATTTGATACATATTCGCATATCTTATTATATTCCTCATCACGTCCCTGAACTGAAACATAGCAATTGTAGTTTTCGTCCGATGACACACTTCTCTCGTGATTGAGTGTATCACATTTGACAGCTCTGGAAGATCACAACTTTGAGGCAATTAAGCCCGTGAGAGGCAGTCTGCTATAAGCATGTCCCTTCCCGGCTTGTACCTCGTCAATGTCTTTCCTCATGAGGGTTTCAAGTGGCTTGTGATCACTTTCGACCAAGAACTCACGGCCATATATAATATGAAGTAGTGAAAGCGCTGACATGCAAAAACTATTGCCAATAATTCTTTTTCAATTTGTGCCCACTTCTGTTCTGTTTTTGTCAATGTTCGCGAAGCAAACGCAATCGGACGACCATCTTGAATCAGCGCACATCCCAACCCATCTTTTGAGGCATCAGCTTAAATGACAACAGGCTTTGATCTGTCGTACACTGCTAGTACTGGATCATTTGCAATAATGTTCAGTAACTCTTTAAGCTCCCGTTTGTGCTCTTCATTTCATTCAAAAGTCACATCATTCCTAGTAACGTTCCTCAAATGTGCAGACTTTTTGGACAGATTAGGAATGAATTTGGCAAGATACTTAAACAATCCGAGAATTCGGAGTACATCATGTTTATTTTCGGGTGTTTTAATGTTTAAAACAGCCTCCCTATGCTTGCTCTGTGATTTTATAACTCCATTGGACAGAATATGTCCCATTAATTCCACTTGCGACTTTCTATATGGAACTTTCTTAGGACTGAATCTAACTCCGTTCTCTTGTGCACGTTTAAGAACTAATAACAAAATCGCGTCATGGTCCTCCTCAGTCTCCCCCATAATTCCCAGATCATCAAAGTATACAATTACACCAGGTATGTCACCGCATATTTGTATCATGTTCCGCTGAAACATTTCAGGCGCATTGTTTATGCCAAATGGAACTCGTTTGAATTTGAAACGACCAAATGGGGTCATAAACGTTGTAAGATCTGAACTCTTTTCGTCCAGTTCCGTTTGCCAAAAGCCGCTAGACAAATCTAAAACTGTGATTATCTTATTATTTTGCATTTGGCTGGTAAAATCGTATATGGTAGGAATAAGAAAATGCTCTCGTTTGATAGCTCTGTTGAGAGGCTTTGGATCTAGGCATAATCGAAGTTCACTGTTGCCCTTTTCTACAATTTGTAGGTTGTTTACCCAGTCAGTGGGGTAAGTGACTGGTGAAATGAAACCTTTCCTGACCATTTTCTTTTGTTTTTGGCAAGCACTTAATTTAGTCAACATTTAGGCATTTGACAAGTCCAAAATCAATTGAGGCTCGCGTTCATTATCTACAACTAAAAACGCAGCTTTTTTTCTGGATCCATCTTTCTCATCGTAACACTCAAGTTCAACTGTGCCAAAATTGCTCACTTTGCTATTATTGTAATCGGAAATAAGAATATTTTCATTCGATCTGTTCTTTTTTAAACTAGAAGCTACCTTCATTGGTATACAATTGACATCTGCTCCTGTGTCAACTTTAAATGATACATTTATGTTATTAATTTTATAATTTTTCCTCCACTTAGTTCTGTTGGATCCACATGTGCTTATTCTAAGGTAAGAATTAGATATGTTTACATTGGCTGACAATTTTCATTCATTTAGGAATTTACCTGATCCGTCCCACTTTAGGTCGCTATCGACTTTCTGTTGTCATCCTTCTGATGGATTGATGCTTTGTCCACTTTTTGTCCTCGTTGCCTACAATATTTGGCAAAATGAAATACCCTTGCGCAGGTGTGGCAGGATATTCCCCGGGCTTTACATTCCCTACGATGATCCGGACCGAATATGGCTCCGCAATTGTAACAGCGACGCACAACTGCATTTACTGCTCCAGACTCCTCATTGATGTCGGATGCACAGGTCCCATGGCCAATACCTTGATGAAGCAACAATTTATTTTTCGACGCCGATTCGAAATCCCTGCACTCGTTGATAAGCTCCACTAGTGACTTATTTCTGTTCTCCAACAGTTTCAGCTGCAGCATCCTGTTGTTGACTCCAATGATGATGCGATCGCCAAGCAGGCGGTCCTCCTATGATTTGCCATATTCACATTTGTATTGGCAATGCTGAATTTGCTTCCTTAATTCGGTTTCAAAGTCTGCGAACGGTTGACCCTCACTATGAACCATGTTGTTGAACTTAAGCGACTCCATTGTGGCGTTTCTGAGCGGTATGCAGTGTTTGTCGAATGCGTTCAGTACCATGTGTAAAATTCGTTTGTAGGTTATGGCTGATTTGCTGGCATCGGCTGACGTCACTACTCGACTTCCCACCATGTCATCTACTGTTCCATCGTTGGGAAACAATGTGTTGTATGTTTCCATCGCCCTAGTCCCAGCAAGCCATAGGAATGTAGCTATTTTCTTCGGCTCAATTTCGGCGTCTTTTCCAGAAGCCACCATGTAAGGAATTCACATTTCCATCTTGGCCACTCAGATGACAAGTCTGCCCATTCAATTTCAGGCAACGCGCGTTCTGCTGAATTCATCATGTTGATGATATTCACTTTCTGACACCATGTAATAAGTAGGCGTACTTATTAAAATTAAAGTTTTAATTGTATTTCATCACATGTCTTGTCGCTGTGCTTACATGGGTGGAAGTTGATCTTCCATTCTTAGGGCTACGTACTCATAAGAAATATCGATAACACACTAAAGCCACTGATTTGGCGAAAGCCCACCTGCTCCACTGATGGCCTCGTCAAGTCTCTGGCTTATGAGCTTCTCTAATACCTTACCAACTGTATCGAGAAGGCAGATATGTCTATAAGACGGTGGATCGCTTGGTTGCCTTCTTGGTTTATGAAGAAGTACCAGTAATTGTTTCTTCCAAATGGTTGGAAAAATGCCTTCTCGCAGGCACTCATTGAAGTGCAGTGCCATGGCTAGCTTCAGAGCACGGTTCGGAACACCATCAGGGCCGGGTGCTTTATTGGGTTGAAGGTTCATGGCCGCCGCCAGTATTTCTGCTTCGGTGATCTCCTCTATAACATTTGTGGTGGTAGCACCAGGGTGCATGGGCAAGACAGACGCGCGAGTTGGGAAGAGGTGCTTGCTGGTCGCTTGGTGTGGCCTGTTTAAAGTTATAATTTTATTTCATCACGTGTCTTGTCGCTGTGCTTACAGGGGTGGAAGTTGATCTTCCATTCTTAGGGCTACGTACTCATAAGAAATATCGATAACACATTATCGGTTAATCAGTCGCAGTCTTCTAACTACGATTTTGTAGGCCTGTCCCCAAGGATCGTGGTCAGCGGAGTCGCACAGTTGAAGGAGGCATTCCCGCTTACTCGCTCTGATCTCCTCTTTTAGCTTCCTTCTAGCCGACTGGTACTCTGTCTGTCTCCATGGAAAGCTCGGCCTTCCTCTTGAACGCTGGTAGAGCCTCCTGGCGTGGAGGCACGAGCGCCGGACATCGGCGATTCGCTCGTTCCACCAATATGTGGGTTCATGCCGTCTATAGGGCTTGCGCCTAGCCATGCTCGCGTCACAGGCCCTTTCTATTAGCATGGCGGTCGGCTGCGCTCTGTCTTCTGCGGTTTCACTAGATGTGAAAGATACGAGGGCATCTGTGAACACTCGGGAGTTAAAGGTTTCGATCCGATACTCCTTCTCCCTCATTGGCTCCTTAGGCCTTACGTCCGCACGACCGCCAATGGAGCATAAACTGGCCTCGTGATCACTAGCTGCATATAGGGCCCCAATTCTCCACTGGGCTTCATTATACAATTAGGCGCTCACGAATGTAGGGTCAATTATTGATCCAAGACCTGCTCTGCTAAAGGTATGCTGGGAGCCGACATTTAGTAGCGCTATGTCAAGGAAGGCAAATATCTCCAGTAGAGCACGTCCTCTAGGGTTTTTTATTGGGACAGCGCCATTCCTTGGCCCAGGCGTTAAAATCACCAGCAATGATAACTCTGTTGCGGCTCCTGACATCGTCTGAAAGATCTGGCAGTGCCATGACGAACTCGTCCATGTGCAGGCTCGGAGCTAAGTAGCAGCTATAGATCCACAGGTTTCCAAACTTTGCTCGCACGAATCCAGCAGAGCACGAATCCAGGCAAAAAGCTGAGTTCCCACATAGCCATAGAGCCGCTTTTTGTGTCAGATGCCCATGTCCTTTTACAGTCAGTCTGTCTGTGGTGTGGTTCGCTCAACATTGCCAGATGAATGTTGTGCTCCTTCGTAGTTTGGTCTTGGAGGGCCTGGGCCGCTATACAGTGGTTGAGATTTAGTTGCATAAAATTCATTTCGTCAACTTAGCTAGGGCCTCTTGGTATACGGGACATCTACTACTGCTCGTGTAGTGCTTAGTGGCCTGTACGCCTCTCCTAATGCATAAAATACAGTTTGATTCTTTCGTGCACTGCCTAGCTTGGTGCTCAATGTCGCCAGATTTGAAGCAGCCACCATTACAGTTGTTACATTGCTCTTGCAGTTGATAGCTATACGACCAAATTCCAGGCATTTGAAGAAATTTTTCAATTGCGGTCGTACCCTCACCCGGCATTGAACCCAACCGATTCGAATTTTGCCTACCTTGATAAGCTGTGACGCCTGGTCCTTAGTCAAGGATAACACTGCTATCTGTGTGCCGCCATAGGCCGCCCGAAGCGAATTTATGTCTTTGACACCTAACTGCTGTTCCGACAGTGCCAAGTTTAAGGCTGCACAGATTTCCTCTTTCGTTGTGTCCTCATCGACATCTCGAATCTCAAGCCGTTTTTTATCTTTAAGAGTCTTGACTACTGCCTTGCCGCTCATTGCCTGTTCAATGGCCGTCTGGAGCTTAGCCTTGTTCGCCTGTGCTCCCATTTCAAGATGGAAGAGTAGGTCCCCTCTAGCTGTCTTCCTTATTTAACTCACCATTCCACTGACTTCTTTTAGAGATGGCATCTGGTTTTCAGTTGAAGACTGGTTTTCTTTTCCTTCTATTTTGGATCTTAATCCATTTACGATTCGGCTCGCTTCCTTGATTTGGTCCATTGTTGTTCAACTCTGGACTCTCGTTGGGATGCTCGGCTCGTTGTGACTGCATCTGTTGCTGCTGGGCTCCACTTTTTGGGCCTTTAGCTCTCTTAGGGGAAGACTTTCTGCCTGTTGGTGAGTCTCGAAGGCGTTTTGGAGTACCTACAGGAACTCCCGCTGCCACTGCGTGCACAATGGCCTAAGCCGGGCCACTAATTGATGCTGTGGTTTGCGTTTCGGCACTCGAGGACTCTGTTTAGTTGGTTTATGACCTTTTGACCCTTAAAAAGAGTACTAAGTCCATTTAGAGTGGCTCTGATACCATCAATAGTATCTTTCAAAGTACCAACGAACAGACTCAACTCATCATTCTGCACTTGATGCTCGATTTGGGGAGTTTTAGCCCATTTACCACTAGGCGTGCCCCATTGTATCGGTGGGGATCTCGGCAGCGCGGAGCGCCGCACGAAAGCCGCCAGATCTTGGGTATCCAGGGTATCTGCTTCTAAACCCTAATCTGTATGGGGAGTCCCTCGTTGGCCTAAAGTTTCCCTTGGTGTTTTACCGATGGAAGGTTTACCGCCCCGTTTCGGTCACCAGAGCCTCGTTATTTGGGCACCGCTGAGGCGGGGAGGTTGGTAGTTAGTCGGAACCTTGACCTTCTGGTCCTTTTCTCCCCAACAGCCTAGGTGTTATGAGCAGAACTCTGACTCGCTATTTATTTTACGACTTATTTATTTAAATATAAAAAATAAAAAGAAATGAATTTTTTGCTCTCAGTAGGACTCGAACCTGCGACCTCTGGAATTAGAGTTAGCCACTCTGCCGACTCCACCACCAGGGCTTCTGCGGTACTGCTGCCAAGTGCACTTTAAGTGCCTCCCACGCTTGTGACAGTCAGAATTATGCACTGCTTTGCCGACTCGGCAGTATGCACTCTCCCACACACACTCACTCGCGGCGGGTACCGGTAACTGCACTTATGTTGTTATTGTAAACTTATGTTTGGCCAGCGGAGCCCCCAAACAATAAGAAAATAACAATTAACACTAAAACAGGCTTCTCTGTGAGATCTAAACAGCGATTATGCTTACACACGTTTGTACCAATTTTTGTGGATTTGTCTATTAGGGGGTTTTTCCGGAAATTCGCGCACTTTTTACGGGGCTGAATTTAAACACGACTTCTCCTCTCAACTAGTGATGCTCCCGAGGGAGTGTGTGATTGGGGAGGCAGGCTGCATTCTAGCCAGGATTAGGCCCTTCTAGGCCGTATTGGGTGTATTGGGTGATGTTTCCTAGGATGGGTGGGACCCTTTGTTTCTTTTGTGATTTTTCCCACTTTAGTTTTATGCGGTTTTTTTGTTAGTGACGATAATTTGGTCGATGTCGATGATTGTTAGACTGCGGGCAGGGAAAAATCCTCCCCTTGAGATGGACTGAGCCAGATGGGCAATACGCCATCGAGAAGAAAATGAAGATCCGTAACATATTTCGAGCCTACATTCGTCTTCAGGGGGATTGCTTTGGGACAAGTGCACTGCTCGCAACGGAGTTTGAAGTGAAACAGTTTAAGCGGATGAGCCACTGAAACCAAACTTTAGGATTACTGAAAATCAGGTAGCTAAATCCCACACATTAATTATAAATTTTTAATTTGTATTGTGCCCGTTCACCAGCACACACAAATCATCTAACATAAATGAACAATAAAAAAAAGAGTTTGGCTGCTGGTGAACGGCTTTTGATAGAATTTTTAGGAAATACAATTATCGATATTTAAACCCGTTACTCGTAGAGTAAAAAGGGTATACTAAAGTCGTGCAAATGTATGTAACAGGCAGAAGGAAGCATCTCCGATATCATAAAGTATATATATTCTTCATCAGCATCAACAGCCGAGTCGATATAGCCATGTCCGTCTGTCTGTCTGTCCGTCCGTCCGTCCGTCCGTCAGTCTGTAGGAACACCTAGATCTCAGAGACTAGAAGAGCTAGAGCAACCAAATTTTAGATGTAAGTTAGTATTGTCTGCAGGCAGATCAAGTTTGTTTCAAATTTTGGCCACGCCCCCTCCCGCCCCCCGTAATACAAAATGTTAAATAACTCCCACAATTTTTAAGATATTAAGACGAGCTCAGATTTTGCAGTATAGTGCATGTGGCCAATATGTACAATCTCACAAATTTTCATAAAGATCGGATAATAAATGGCACAGTTAAAAAAACGTTGCATACTTATCTGAGCCGCATGAGGTTATTAAACACTAATTGCATGAGTAACGGGTATTTCGAAGTCGAAGAGGGCCGACTTTAACTTTCTAAGGGATACCATCAGACAAAGCAAAGCCAGATTCTTTCAAGAAATCAGTGACGCCTATAAGATGGGAATGAGAAATCCACAGATCCCCGGTCGTTATTTCAGGGGACTTGCATACCCAACATAACTGGGGCACATTGTACACAGCATATTTCCCAGGCAGCCTCCTGTGAACATCCCTACGGCACTAACAGAGGAAGATGTCAACATACTAACAAATACCGAGGAGGTCTTCGAAACGTTGGCAAGGCTCAAAACCGACAAATCTCCTGGGCCCGATGGAATACCTTCAAGGCAGTCATTTTTGCCCCCTGAAGTATTTGTAAACATGTACAACAAATGCATCATCCAGCGCACAATACCTTGAATATAGAAGCAGCACAGACTTGTGCTCATCCCGAAAAAGAACTTGAAACCCCGTCCTAGTATCGGCCACTCTGCATGCTGGACGCAACTGGCAAAATCTTCGAAAGGATTATGTGTAATCGACTGGAGAGTGAGCTTGAAAGCAGCTGCCTCATCTCACCATCAATATGTATTCCGGAAGCACCGAAGCACCACAAATGCCATAGGAGCAGTCACAAGACTGACCACTGACGCCATAGAGGGTACGAGATGGGTAGGAGGGGCAAAAAAGTTGTGTCTTGTTTGCACAATTGACGTCAAAAATGTGTTTAACTCAGCCAACGGGAGCAAGGTCCCTCAATCGCTCAGCAGCCGCAGCGTGTTACAGTATCTGGTAGAACTAATAATGATCTATTTCGAGAACCGCGTGCTTTTGTAAAGCTCAAATGCAGTACAGCACCAGTCTTTAGTGAGTGGAGGAGTACCATAAAGCTTAATTTTAGTTAATTTTGGAATGACATGTATGGCGGCATCCTGGGGTTATCCCTACCTGAAGACTGCTCGCTTGTTGGCTTTGTTGATGATATAGCAGCTAAGCGAGATCACTGAAAAGTGCACTACCGCGATCAACCAAATAATAATATGGCTATTGGAATATGGGCTGACGCTTGCAGAGCACACAACCGAGGCGGTCCCGATCAGCAGCAGAAAGAAAGTGGAGATGGCATGCGTTAGAGTAGGCTCAACCATTAATGAGTCCCAACAGGCAATAAGATACTTGGGCATAATTTTGGACCACAAACTCTGCTTTGGAAAGCATCTCGAGTATGTCAGCAACAAGGCGGAAAAGGTAACAGTCTCCATCACCAGACTTATGGCCAATCTCAAAGGACCAAAACAATAGAGCAGGAGGTTAATTGCAAGCATGGTCTCCTTCACGATCCTCTACTGGGCGCCCATCTGGGCTCCAGTTATGTATATACCCACCTACAGCCGACAGTGCAAGTCATTGTATAGACTCTACGCGTTGACGGAAGAAGTGGCATTGTTTGTGGCAGGCACAATCCCAATGGACCTTTTGGCAGCTGAACGGAGAAGCGGGACTAGTGGAAGCAGGTCACAGCGGGACTCTACAATAGCCAAATGGCAGTCCAAGCAGGTAAGTGGCATGTGGCTTAGCCTACTCAGAATCGGAATAGAATCACTTATTATTTTGTATGCCGTTCGGCCAGTCTTGGAGAAGGGTCTTGTCCAGAAAACCTTTATGCAGCCACTCCGTTACTAAAGTTAGAGTTACCCTCTAAGCACCGCAACGGCATCGGTTTAGGGTACATGGAGCATAAAACTATCGGTCACTTGGGGACCAGGTCCCTAAAATTTGAGTTTTTTTTCCACCAGGACTCACGCTGAAATATATTTGAATTTAAGCATAAAACACCCACACAGCACTAAAAATATGCTCAACCTTATTTTCTACAATTTCTCAAATATAGGTAGGCTGTTTCCCACTTTCCATTCGTCCATCCTAGTTCTGCTGAGAGGGTTCGTTGGCCGTTTTCAAGGCCTTTGTCTCTCTCCAACTTCGAATGTAAAACTATACTCCCCTCCCGCAAAGATTTACCGCCCGAGCGGTAATCTTACTAATTGCAACGCCTAGAGGGCGCTCTTGTGTTAAAAGATTCGCTTACACTAACACATACACACACTTGCGACCGTATATCGACATAATCGAAATAATTAAAACATATAAGCCACAACCAAAACAGAAATGCAACACTATACAAACAACTTGCTTCGCTAGCCTCTTGCAAAGCCATGACAGCAGAGCTCTGGAAACGCAAGTCAGTCTTGAAATCCTGAGCGATTTCACGCACCAAACGCTGGAAGGGCAGCTTACGGATCAGTAACTCAGTGCTCTTCTGGTAGCGACGGATTTCACGCAGAGCAACTGTACCAGGGCGATAACGATGAGGCTTCTTCACTCCACCAGTAGCTGGTGCGCTCTTACGAGCTGCCTTGGTGGCCAGCTGCTTGCG